>APFE030175844.1:130694-146537 GCA_000404065.3 Pinus taeda
TAGTTCATCTTTATTGAATTATTTTCTTATAATAGCTAAATGATCTTTATTACCAGTTATTGTTTGAAATCTTTTTATATCACATAGAAGAAAGATCACACCCCGGGTTAGCATAAATTTAGATGTTTTTTCTGTTTATTAGAATACAATAGCATAGCATTAGATTAGAATTAGGATAGAAGTATTCCATTTAGAACAGAAATACCCATCTTTCTCACACACACACACTGAATTGGGAAACTAGTCCCATATCCCCAGTCGGACCCGCTATACCAAACAGATAAGGAGCTACCAACCAAGGTCCAGACCGGGCGGGTATCCCCCTTGTTGTAGACCCGATTTTCAGGGCCTTCAACAAGGGGGAGGATGGATCTAGGTGGATATTGATTGCCACCCACCTATTCCACCTATACCTCCATTCCATTTAAGTTGTTTCCTTAATTACAACAGAATTTTCTATATTTAGTAGTTTTTCGAGTCTTGGTTTTCCGGAGTTGTTTTGACCCCCTAAATGACATTTTTTAGGTAGCATGCTTACCAAACAAATATTATATGAACAAGTTATAACCGAGTAAGTTTTTTGCCAAACTAACCCAAACAGGGCCCACAGACTCTTGGTGTTCCATCTCCTGGGGATAGGGTTTTGGTTGTTTATTGTTTTCTGTTATTCTTCAATAATAAAAAAATTCCTTGAGCCTCATTGTAACACATTGCAGAGGAATGTAGCCGCCACATCTCTTCTCAAGGATAAACTACCATCTTTCGATATAGTTTATTTCAATTATGTATGTAGGCATATTTTAGTTATTTGATATTAATGAAATGAAGTTTTATATATGTTGCAACTTTGTATTTATGTTTGTATTTATATTCTATTGTGTTCCTGTATAATCCTGGATTAATGGTATCATAGCAGTCTACTCTTTCTCTATTTTTCTTTTCCTGTCCCCAACAAGGTCGGGGTATAAGGAGTTAGGACTCAAACCGGTTGAACTTTTGTAAGACCAACCCAGCAAGCCCTGACAGCCTCCTATGGTGGAAGAAAAGAAAGAAGGAACATGAGATCCTTTCAAAATATTGCTCGAAGAAGCCGTTGATGCATATTCATTCAAAAGCCACTCTGGAGGCTACACTCCCTTTAAGGTACAAGTCAACTTTGACAATCCTACATTTTAAGGCCAGATAGATGTAAACACCATAGATAGATGGTTAAATTTGTTGGAAGGATATTTTTCATTCATGACTTTTCTGATTGGGAAAATATTACTTTTTCACTTCTCAAATCTTCCCCCCATGTTAAGGACTATTGGGAAACCTACTGTGAACAGAATGATGAGGGGGAACCCTCACTGTTTTTAGTTGCACCCACTTGGAATTCTTTCTAAGATGCCCGTCGGGAGAAATGAAGATAAATACATAAAATGGACCATGTTGCGGTAGGGAAGGGACCAAGGTCTGCCGGATTTCACAAATATTTTTCATATCATTCGCACGGAGTTGGGTATCAAGGATTACGAGCGAAATTTGGTAGTCAAGTACCGCATTTGTCTACACAAGTACATCCAGGACAAGATGGAGTTCCTGGAAATCTTCTCACTTGGCGCTTCATATTGATACATTGTCAAGATTGAGGAGAAATTCAAACAGAAGAAATGATACTTTGGATCTATGAATCTGAAGCAAGGAAAGATTCCCCCAAGCCATAGAACAAAGGAAAAGTCCAAGGTGGGGTGACCCAAGACATCCCATTGAAACCACAAGAAAAGAACAACACAATGAAGACAAAGAAGGTCACAAGGAAATGGTGTGAGTTCCATAAGAGCCTCACTCAAAACACAAGTGAGTGTTGAGCCAGAAGTCACTAGTAGCTGAGCTGAAGGCTTCCAATTCAGATGCATGTTTTGACTCAGTTAGAATCTGACAAGGGGAATGACAAAGGGAAGCAGATTATTGATGCGAAGCCTAGTTCCACCGTTTCCACCACCAAGATCAAGAAGATTGAGCTCGAAGATCTAGACGAGGGGGGGTGGCTCTTCCAATCATACATGTGGGTGAAGGGTTCCCCACTACAGTTCATTGTTGACAACAAAAGCCAAAAGAACCTCATTTCACTAGAGTTATTGAAGCAGTTGAGCCTACCGACCACACCATACGTGCAATCGTACACTATCAAGTGGCTTCACCAAGGATGAGATCTCCTCATCAGCGAGTAGTGTCATCTTCCATAATGCATTGAGCCCTTCACAAATCAGGTAATGTTTGATGTTTCTCCTCTTGAATTTTTTGATGTATATTAGGCCATCCATACTTGTGTAAGCATCATGTTATGTATGAGTCTCGACCTTGCACTATTATTGTTTCTTTGGGAAATAAATGATAAGTTATATATGACACTAGAGGTAGCAAAGCCTACCTCCATCTCTTTGATATCCATGAAGAAATGCAATAAGATCATTTCCCAAAACAGGAAATTTGCCTTCCTTATGATTCGCCCTCAGTGCAAGAAGAATATTGTGACCATATCCACAACCTCCAAACAGGGCTCCGATGCATGGTAGTAGCATATGGGAAAGGTCGGGGAGGAGTACAGGGACATATTCACCTCACCCACAAGGGTACCTGTACACTATCAGGTCAAGCACTCCATTGATCTGACCCAGGGTGCGCTGCTACCCAATGAGCGGATCCATCAACGCTCTGCTATGGAGAAGGATGAAATCAAGCGGAAAATTCAGCATTTGTTACAGAAAGGGAACATCATGCAAAGTTCATCACCGTGTGGGAACTTGATCGTATTGGTACAAAAGAAGGATGGGACCTAGATACTTTGTATTGACTATCAACCACTGAATAATATCATTTCCAGAATAGGTATCCAATCCCACAGATTGATGACCTTTTGGACTAGATCAAGGGGGGGAATATTTCAGCAAGATTGACTTGAATTCTAATTATCAGCAGGTACCAATGAAACCCTCCGATGTGTGGAGGACTACCTTCAAATCCATATGGCCTTTTCAAATGGCTAGTAATTCCTTTCAGGTTGACGAATGCCCCTGCAACCTTCATGAGGCTGATGGATGACATCTTGTGTCCCTTCACCAACTTGTTCATGGTAGTATATTTGGACGACATCCTAAGTTGGGAAGAGCACCTCCACCATATTTGACAAGTCCTCCAAACCCCGTGACAACACAAATTGTGTGCCAATTTGGAGAAATTCACTTTTGGTATGACCCAGGTTCAATATATGGGATACATCATTTATGAGCGATGTGTTCATGTGTACTCAACCAAGATACAAATTATTTTGTGTTTTGAAATAAAGTTATTTGAAAAAAAATGATTTTTAAAGGGGTTATCCAAGAAGAAACATAGCTCTTATCGTTTCACTACTAAGATGATATTGTAATGTAATTCCCTATTCTATGGGATAAAGATAAATGTTTGTGACTTGGATCTCTCACACATTTAAGATGAAATGTGTAGAAACAAGTATTAGTAATCCATATACTTTTAGTTTTATTTTCTAGCATAGGTAAATTTTGATCATTAGAAAAGATTTGTAACACTCACCCTTAAGGGCTACTTTGCACACCCAATCATTACAACTTGGAACTATGGAATTTCCTCTTTTATTTCAGACATTTTCAACATAATTTCCATTTCATCATGGGCATATAGCTTAATGGATTTGGTTATATGAATTGGTGTATGAATTGGTTTTTCATTTATGAACATTGTTGAAGAATAAATTTTACATAACTTTATACATAATGAATAATGAGTTTTGGAACATTGAAGCTTTATGTTAATGGCACTTTAAAACACCCATAAGCAATATAAGATTTTTAATATTGTAATACATAATCTTGTGGTTAGCATACATATGAAATTTCATTGTTAAAATGATAACATAACACTCTAAATATGGTCAAAAGAATTAATAACCTTCATGATTACAATCTACTTTTAAATAGTCCACTCTTGAAACGATATAATATGTAACAACCCCAGGTTAAAAATCAATGTAATAAATTTAATAAAGGAAAAATAATAACCAAGGTCATGGGACACTTATTCCAAGTTGAATGTTGGAAAAAACATCCTAGTGTGGGTGTTCATTTTGTTTATTATGGCTAAGGAAATTGGCAAAGGAAATGGCAAAGGTTTTTGAAAGGAAAAGAGGCATTAATTGGCATTTTATTATGAAAATAAAGTAAATTAGGAGAAAAGGAAGGTGAAGAGTCACAGGTTGCATGAGGAGTAAAATGAAGAAAAAATAATGGAAAATAGAGGCCTCATTAATAAAATGGATTTTGAGGATCAGTTCACAACCTTTTGTCAATTCAGTTTTGGAGATCTCTCTCTATTCTCTCTACTCTCTCATACTCTTGAATTCTTAGAGCATTCTTGGAGCACTCTAACATTGGAAGAATGAAGGACAAGAAGGAAAAGGGAAGAAAAGATCAAGCAACAAAGAGTTGGATCAAGCGGCTACAACGGGATTACTTGCATGTATCGAGTTGCATGTATGATTTTCTTGCTAGTTTTGGCATGCATGGTACATGCATGTGTGTATTTGGTTCTCTTGATGTCATTGGCATGGGTATTTCCATTTGTGGCAATGAATTTTAGCCTTACCTTACCATTTTCGAATAGCCATGGTGTGATGGATTTTCTCTTACTTGGTTGAGTTGGATTGTCAGATGGTTTTGAAACTGAGTGGGGTGGTTTTAGGATGAGGTATAAGGCCTAGGAATCCATGGACCGGTGAAGGTGGGATTGCGATAAAGCTCGATTGTGTATGCCCTTGTTAGGCCTAGGAATCCTTGACTAGTAAATGGAGGGATATATGGTAAATCCTAAAGGGTGGATCCTCAATGGACCTAGGAATCCTCGACCGGTGAATGGCAAGATGTACGGTAAATATTGGAGGTGGAGATAGACAAATTCCTCATGGTTCAGGTGGAGAAATATGAAGCCATCCATGCTTGTATAGGCCTAGTGAGACCTGGATCGATATATGGTGAGATTATGGTAAATCTTGGTAGTTTATGTTTCTTGTTTGGGCCTAGGAATACCTTAGTGGGATGGTGGTAAAGCCTGGTTTTATAGATGAGGGCTTGGGCCTAGGAATCCCTTGGTGGATTGCGGTAAATCCTAAGGAAGACTTGACCTTTTTGTTGTAAATCCCACAATCATTCTTGGAATATGGCATGGGGGTGATTGGTTGAAAGAAAGATTTGGTTCAGCCCAACCTATTTTTGAGTGGTACGTGGAAGCCCCTAGCTTGGATGGATTTTGCATATATTAATAAGAGATATTTTTCTCTTGTGTATTATGTGTAAATGTGATTTTTATTATGTGATTATAATGGTTTTTCTATCATTGTCGATATGTTGGTTTTATGTTGGTTATAAGCATGGTTTACGCTAGACTTGAGTTATGGATCTCATCATGTTTTGATTAGGAAATGAATGAATAATGAGTATATGACCTAATAGATGATAATGCAACTATTATGAGAGGGCATAAAACCTTCTTGACAATTCTCAGATAAGTATGAAGTCCCTATGCTCAGATGTGTTTATACGACCTATAGATTACATGTTCATGATGTGTTTGACATAATGTTTTTCATGGATAGGCCTTGTCAAGTCATTTCCTTATTCAAGTTTTACATTAAAGGCCTTGTCATATTGTTATTTATCAATTATGGAAGTTTCATGAAGTTTTGGGTTGAGGCCTAAGTCTTGGCCATGAAAAAGTGGCTTAGAATTTGGGGTCGTTGGCACAAAACTCCCTAAAATAGGACACAATCACATGGAGGACTTGTTGTGGGAGCGATTGGAGGGTCTTAGACACATGGAAGTCTTGTCATGGTAGTGACTAGGGATGTAGTTCAATAAAACATCATGGTTATGATTATGGTTACGGTATAGTCATGCATGGTAACTGGATAATGGTTTCAATGACGTCTATATACTAAAATGATTATGTTTATACATGTATAGTGCTAATCTGGTTGACCTTGCAGATGAGATATCCTCCCCTGAACTATACAAAGGTATGTTGATTATGTTTATATTTTGGTTAAATTAGTTGACATGGTATACTTGGAGGAAGAAGATAAAAAATGATTAGCAAGATGGTAGATTATAGTTCACAAGACTCTCCCTATAGATCAAATGAGCAGCATGGTGATGGGAACTCTTCCAACATAGTAGACACATTAAGAAGTTTGAAAGCAGAAATAAGAACTTGGAAAGAAGATAATGATAGAATCAGTTAGGCACATTAGAAATAAGAAAAGGTTAATGCAATTATCCTTTAGAGTTTGCCATATTTGTAGAGACAAGGACTCCTTAGGATCAACCATGGGAAAGAGGATAAGACTAATGGGGCATATGGAAGTAGGTCTCATGGTGGGCACAGGTCAGATAGGGATGAAGCAATTAGAGATGGAAGGTTCTTAGACACACCTAATAGGAGAGATGATGGACACATGTTATATTCTAGTTCTAGTTTTGACAATTATCATGGTCATCATCGTTATCATCCTTATAGGAGGAATGACAAGGGATATTTTCCAGATGAGTTCAAGAAAAAAAAGAGACCTACCTTTTATGAGGATTTGAAGAAACTAGAAGATGCAAAGGCATGGTTACTTGGGATGAAGAAATTCTTTGAGTTGCATGATTGCATAGAGAACATGAAGGCCATGATAGCTATCTTTATCCTCAAAAGGAAGGCAAACATCTGGTGGGAATATGTGAAGCAGGATATAGACATTAGGACAAAAGGGTTAAGTTGGCATGAATTCAAGATACTTTTCAAGAAGATATATTTTTCAGAGAGGTACTATGAAAATTAAGCCAAGGAATTATATGAGCTAAAGATGGGATCGATGATGGATGAGAAGTATATGACCAAGTTCCTAGAGTTGTTTAGGTACATATCGTATCTCAAGGATGAGAAAGCTAAAGTTCAAATATTTGTCAGTGGATTATCATTAGCATTTAGAGATAGGACTAAATATGATGAACCTCGGTCACTTAAAGAATTCATTGGTAAGTTGAAGCATTGCTATGAGTAATCAAAGTGTAGGACAAAGTCTCAACAAGGTTGGAAAGGGAAAGACAAGGCTAAAGGTAAATGGAAGCCAAAGTAAGCAAGACCCCAGGATGCAGGTGAGAAAGAAAGTGTTGTGCCATAAAGAAGTTTAATGGACCTTGTAACACCCTCCTCCCACATCTACCCAAGAAACTAGCCAGCCTAGGTAAACATGTGACGAGAGGCCACTATGATAAGGTTCAACCTCCTTGGTGACTTTAAGGAAATGGAATCTACAGAACATCACACATATTCATCCAACATCATCCAAATAACGTTTAGAAGATAGGCCAACCACTTAGACTGCTTGTCCATGGGTCCTACTGCTGTTTGAGAAAACTTAGGGCAGGGTAACGCTCCTTAGACACTACCGAGGCAAGTTAGTTTCAAGACTAACGCTCCCCAGACACCGGCAAGGTGCTTTATAACGCTCCCCAAACACTAGCTAGGCGAGTTATTATCATAACTAATACTAGAATTCTAGGATTGAGCCACCTTTTTCAGCCCAGAGCCCAGGACACTGCCCAAAATGGAATGATCATTTAGAATTAGTAAGGATACAAGGAAACAAGGATGAAAAAGCAATAATATGAACAAGATCATAACCAGATCCCTACTAGCCATGACAGGCATTTTGTCAAACATATCATCAACATGTAACTAATAGGTGTAAAAAATAGAATTAAGAGTAGGGATCTCATAATTATCTAAGAATCACTATGAACCATTGTTTCCTCATGTCTTTTGCTGCCTTATCACTTATTAGGTCATAAATACAACATCGATTCAAACATAAGTAAAAACATGCTGAGAGCCAAACATAGTTGCTGCCATAAAATGTACATATAACCAGCATAATAGGAACAGAAATACAATGGACATATCATGCATCAAAATCCATATATATATATATTTATATATATATATATTAATATATATATATTATATATTATATATTATATATATATATATATATATATATATATTATATATATATATTATATATATATATATATATATAATATATATCTATATATATATCAGTACATTTGCACATGAAAATCAAGGGAATAAATTTCACATTAATAAATGCAATGAACCAACTGGTGATGGGACTACCACGTTCCACCCGACCATATATTGGTTGAGCCACATTTCTCTTCATCCAATCACCCCTGTGCCATATTCCAAGCATGAATGTGGGACTCATAGAACACATCAAAAGTTACACTAATCAATGTGGATGCGATCGGAGTTCTCTGCCTACACCATGAGGAAATTGAGTGCCTCCTAGTCTCTCAGGCTTTACTGTGCATCCACAGTCTGATCCAAGGATCACTAGGACCTACACCAAGACACACTCTCTGGGATTTACCGTGCATTCCATCCCAGAATCACTAGACCCAATGGAGAGAAAATCCACCTCTTGGCTTTACTGTATATCCCGCCATTCACCGACAAGGATTCCTAGGCCCACTAAGGCACACAATCTGGCTTTACCACAACCCACAATCTAGTTCAGGGGTTATTAGGCTAGTGGCTTTGTGCATCATCAGTCTAGTTCAGGGACCACTACCACCATGTGTTTGTCAATTCAGAGATCCACCCCACTCAGCTTCGAATCCAATCTGGCCATCCCCCACAAAGCACATGAGAGAACCCATCTCATCAAAGCTATCAGGAAATGGCAAGGCTAGGTTGAAAATACTATCACACCCGATAAAAACCATGCCATGGTAGAATATAAACACATGCAATCCCATGCATGCCAAATCTAGCAAGGAAAATACACATGCAAGTTGATACTTGCAATGAAGCATGTTGTAGCTTCTTGATCCTGCCTTTCCCTACTTAATCTTTGCTTCCTCTTACCTTCTTTTCCTTTCTTGCTCCAATGCCAAACTGATCCAAGAAAACTCTAAGTGTCCAAGAGTATGAGAGAGAGAGAGAGAATAATGAGATAGCTCTAAAGCTAAACTGACAAAAGGTTACCAACTAATCCTCAGAAGTCCTTTTATGAATAAGGCCTCTATTTTCTTCATTTTACATTATTTTCCTTCATTTTCCTCCTCACATGCAACCTGTGACCTTTTCCCTTCCTTTTCTCCTAATTTCCATTATTTTCATAAATAATTGTGCCAAAATTCCTTTTAATGACTTAGCCATTTCCTTTGCCAATTTTCTTAGCCATAAACAATCAAATGAACACTCCCAGGATATCTTTCCCAACATTCAGCTTGAAATAAGTGTCCCAATCATTTGTGGTTATTTTTTTTAACATTTATTACATGGAATTTTCACCAAGGATGTTACAAAACCCTCCCCCTTGGGGGACACCATCCTCAATTTTCAATCACACACCTCAACAACCTGCTGAAAGAAGACATATTGCTCATGGAGCTTTATAACCCAGCTCAATGCAGTATTTACAATGAAATATCTTCTCAAGACATAACATCATGAAAACATGACAACATACCGCATAGTGGATCTTTATAACACAGCTCATTATGGTGTTTACAATGATCATCATGCTCAAGAAAAACTCATATGTCATCATAACATCATGATAATATAACCACATGATAGCATAATAACATAACACCCATACCACATAGTGGAGCTTTGTAACATAACTCGTTACGGTATTTACATCCATACATGGGTGTACACATAACAACATCATCAAAATATATATACCAAAACATATGCCAAATAATATACCAAACATATATCAAACATATACTAACATCATATAGCATATATAAAAACATCATAAGGCATATACCAAAACATCATATAGAATGCATCAACCAACATAAAACATATATCAAACCATCATAAGCCATATATCAAACCATCATAAAGCATATATCAATCACCATAAAGCATATACTAAACCAACATAAAGCAAATACTAAACCATCATAAAGCAACTACCAAACTACCATATCAAGATGCTTTGCCTCAAATTGAAAACAAGGAAGGATACATGGCCTGCATCTGATCCACCATCTCCCATGTAGCTTCATCGGGCCCAAAGTGCTTCCATTGCACTTTAAGTTGCTCTATTGCTCAGTCCCAGAGCATGAGCACCTTTTTCTCCAATATACAGTGAGGCTCCAGCTGGAATTCTACATCTGGTTCCACCCGCAATACAGATTAGTCAATCACATGATCAACATCCTTAACATATTTCTTAAGCAAAGATACATGGAAAACAACGTGGAATTTCATTGTCAGAGGTAGTGCAAGTCAATAGGCTACTGGCCCAATTTGCTCGATGATACTGAAGGGTCCACAAAACCGTGGTGTTAGCTTGGCACATGAGCCAATCCACAAGGATCTCTTCTTCAGTTTGATGTGCAAGTACACCTATTCCCCAACCTAGAACTCCTTGAACAACATGTTCCTATCATCATAGCTCTTCTGCCTACCATGTGCTGCCTTAAGATTTTTCTTGATCACTTGCATCTCATGTTCCATGCCTGCCAACATATCTAGTCCAACCAATATTCTACTAATCATATCACTCCAACTAATGGGAGTGTTACAACTCCGCCCATATAATGCCTCAAAGGGACTCATCCTCAGTGACTCCTAATAACCATTTTTGTCTGAAAACTTGACCAAAGGGAGATACTCTTCCCACTTCCTCTCATGATGCATCACATACATCCTCAACATGTCCTCTAATATCCTGTTGACCCTCTTTGTCTATCCATATGTCTGCAAATGATATGTTGTGCTAAAGGCCAACTCTGTGCCCAATCCTACAAATAACTCCTTCCAAAACTTGGAAGTGAACTTTGCATCCCTGTCTGACACAATCTTCTTTGGAACACCATGTAGTCTAACCATGCCTCAGATGAATACCTATGCCACATCACTAGATGAGAACGTAGACTTCACTAGAACAAAGTGTGCAACCTTTGTTAACCTGTCCACAATGACCATTATGGAATCATTCTGCTTCATTTTCTTCGGAAACCCTGTGATGAAATCCATGGAAATGACCTCCCATTTCCACTCTGGAAGAGCAATCGGCTGTATTAGTCCACCTGGATGTTTGCACTCTACTTCCACTCGCTGAAAATCGAAACATCTCACCACAAACTCTGCTACATCCCTCTTCAGATTTGGCCAATAGTAATATCTCTTCACCAATGTGAGTGTCTTCTGATAATGTAGGTGACCTGAATAAGGTTTCACATGAAATTCCCTCAATATCACCTTCTTGAGTTCACTATTACCCAATACATATATCCTATCTCAAAACCTGACCAACGCATATGTTGTAAGACAATGATCCAAGTCTTATGCACCTGTACCTGTACCTATACCAATACCTGTACTTGTACCTGTGCTAACACCTGTACCTGTACCTGTACCTTTACTATCACCTGTACATGTACTTGTACTCTATTGCAAATCTATGCACAATCTCCATATACCTGACATCCTGTTGTCCTGCTTGCAAGATCCTATCCTGCAAGTGTGTCCCATAGGAGCTCATAGTTGCCAAGTGATGTACATGTACTCGTCTGTTGAGAGAATATTCCACCATGTTCTCTTTACCCTTGATGTACCTAATCTCGAAGTCAAACTCATTTATTTTGGCCAACCATCTAGCCTGCCTGGCATTCAAATTTGGTTGGTCCAACAAATACCTTAGCCCAATGTGATCACTCATAAGCACAAACCACCTACCAAGAAGATAGTGTCTCCACATATTCAATGCATGTATAATCGTTGCCAGCTCGAGATCATACATGGGATATTTCTTCTCATGCTCATTTAGTTTCTGGGACTCATAACATATCACCTATCCATATTGCACAAGGACTCCACCATGTCCTCTCTTGCAAGAATTTGTACATACTATGAACTCTTTGTCTGAATCTACAATCTGTAACATTGGTGCATGTGCCAGCAACTACTTAAGCTACTCAAAGCTAGCCTCACACTCTTCAATCCATTCAAACCTCTTGCCTTTCCTCTGCAATGATGTGATAGGATAAGAAATCTGTAAGAAGTTCCTGATGAACCTTCTATAATAGCCTGCCAGACCCATGAAAGATCTCATCTCATCCACACTCTTAGGAGCTACCCACTCCATGATGGCCCTTACCTTCTCTGGATCTACTACAATGCCCTCCTCGGAGACAACATGCCCCAAGTAGTGTACCTCAGTCTTAAAGAAGCCACATTTGTTTATCTTAGCATACAACTAATGCTCTCTCAACAATCTCAATATTGCTGCTAAGTGTTTTGCATGCTCTTCCTCATTTTTAGAATATACCAGTATATTGTCAATGAACACAATAACGAACTTATCCAAATATGGACACAACACACTATTCATCAAACACATGAATGTAGCTAGAGCATTAGTTAAGCCAAATGGAACAACAACAAACTCATAATACCCATACCTGGTCTTGAACGTAGTCTTGTATATGTCCTCCTCTTTGATGCGTACCTGATGGTATCCAGATCTCAGATCAATCTTCGAGAACATTGCTACTCCCTTTAGTTGATCAAACAAGTCATCAATCCTTGGAAAAGGGTATCTATTCTTGATAGCCACTTTGTTCAACTGCCGGTAGTCAATACATAATATGAGGGTACCTTCTTTCTTTCTCACAAACAAGACCAGTGCACCCCAAGGTGATACACTTGGCCTAATGTACCCCTTTTCCAACATCTCCTTCAACTGCAACTTTAACTCAACTAACTCAGGTGTGATCATCCTATAATGTGCTTTCAACGCTACAGCTGCCCCTAACACTAACTCAATCGAAAATTATTCCTCCCTGTGAGGTGGAAACTCTGTAATGTCTTCAAGAAATACATCCTTGAACTGCTGCAACACTAGGTACCTCTTCAATACATCTGCAGTCTCAGCCTCCTTACACTTATCACTAGAAATGTGTACGATAAATAGCTTGCACCCTTTTCGTGGCTTCACTTTGCTTGCATAGATGTCACCATCCTAACTAATGTGGCTTTCTTCTTACCTTGCAAGATCCTTGGTTCCCCATTGTCAACAACACACTCAATAGATTTTTCATAACAATCAACTTTGGTTTTATGAAGATACAACCAATCCATGTCCAATAACATACCATATGAACCCAATGGTAATACATACAAATGTGTTATTGTAGGCATACCATTCAAATCAAATGTGCAAGCTCTTACCCAATGATGAACTCGCTTCTTCGCACCTATAGCCAACTTCACTAACCAAGGCTATGCATGTGACTCCTTATTCAAACCACACTTATCCACCAAGTTAGGACTAACATAGCTATAATTAGATCCAGGGTCAATCAAAATAGAAATAACTTGATCACGAAGCTTATCGTCCATCTCAATTATAGATTCTTGGTGTTCTATTTTCATGTTGTCCACTGCTACATAGATATGTGGAATACTTTGGCCAACATCCCCAACAACATGTGCCTCCTGTGCACTATATATCTTAGGCCTTCCACCTTGATGTTGCGGACAATCTCTCCTAAGGTGTTCTTCACCACATGTCCAACACTCCAATCGACTAGTGCCCTCACCTATATGTTGTTTCTGCTACTGTTGTGGCCCATATCCACCACCTACATTAAATCTCTTCTGTGTAGAAAATTTGTTGGTAGGTTAACCCAATAATGAAATATAAATCAAAGCAAAATACTATAACCTGCTTCTACTATCAATTTGTGGAAGCTTAAAGATCAAGCTAAACAATATAACTAGAAGAAGAAGAATCAATGGCACAATACACATGAAAATATTGTTGGGGAAAGCCTCAGCTAAAAAACCCACACTATTGTATTATCATACATGGTGGAAATACATAGCAATTATACAAAGCCTTAGCTCTCACAGCTAGCCAGCTCTCAGTACAATCCTCATAGATGCTCACACGCAATCTTGGCTTCTCTCTAGCCTCCTCTCTACCCTCCAAGCTCCTATTTCCTTGCGTTGTTCCTTCTGAATGATTAGCCTATTACCAAGTGGAAAACCAATCCTTCAAAACTGTGCAATCCTCAAGGATGAATCCTTGACTGCATGCATGAGTTTTCTCCATGAGAAAACACATGCAACTGATATTACACTATCCTTGAACATTCATCTCAACTGGGTCTTTCTTAGAATAGACATGCATGAGTTTCTGATGAGGGAATATTTAGTTAATTGGAGTAGCACTAGTTGAGTGCATTAATGCATCAACTGACTATTAACTCACTATTAGTTCATCAAACAGTTTTGAACTAATTTAATTGGACTTAACTCATAAAACTGAGTTAACTTATTACAACTCAAATATAACTCAATATTATCTCCTTAATTTAAGGGATAACTCTTGCATGACTTCAGAAAGAATTCTAACTTGAATTTCTCCAACTAATTAATTTAAAATAAATTAATTAATTATTTCCAAATAGTTGTTACGGCTAAATTCAATTTTAATTCACAGTTTATTTCAAGGACAAATTAAATTGGAATATTATTTTTGCCATATTTCAACACTCCCTCTCAACAAGAAAGGGATTATCTCCCACCTCGATCTTGTCTCTATGGAACTCGAATTTACACTTTGACAATGCCTTTGCCAAAATGTTAGCATCTTTCTCCTCTGTCGAAATATATTGCAGCAACATGATCTGTGAAAAGCCACGGGCAACAAATCTTGCCTTATGCTTCTCCACACTACCATCAGCAGCTTGCTTTACCTTGTAAAGCCAATGGGAACTCACAACTAACTTGTTATCCGGTCTCAGAACCATGTCCCAAAAACTGTTATGAACTATGGAGTCATACTCCTCCACCATAGCATCAACCCAAATTGGCTGTTGCACTACTTCCTCAAAGGAAGATGGCTCAGTCTCAAAACATTCCCCAGCAAGGGCCATGTATCCAGTGTACCTCTCAGGTGACCTCCTCTATCTACGTTGAGAAGAGGGTTCTCCCACATTCTCTCTCGCATCCTCCAACAATTTGTTAGCTTCTCTTGTGCGCTTCTGTCCATCTCTGGAAGACTCTACTTGAGTGGATGTCTCCACTCCTAGAACCTTTGCATGTGGCTGCTCCGCATCAGTCTGAGGATCCTCCTCCTTAGGAACCAATAGTTCCTTCATAGCCTGTAGTTGGAGCTCCCTCTCAAGGGAAACTTACATGGCCTTCTACTCATCAAACTTGAGATCTCTGCAAACCACTGTCCTCCGATTGGTAGGCAAGTACACCTGATAGTTGTGAGGTGTATTAGTGTACCCCACAAATATCCCCAACTATTTTGTCAGCTCAAGCTTCTTCCATTCATCCTTTGTCACATGGCAATATACCGATGAGACAAAGACCCTGAAGTGACCCACATCTGGTCTCTTACCGAAGAAAGTTTCCTCTATTGTCTTCATCCCAAGTATGCGATGTGGGCTTCTATTCTACAAATAGACTATTGTGTTGCATGCCTTAGCCCACAAGTGAAGTGGTAGGCTTTGGTCATGCAGCATTGCCTATGCCCTACAATAGTTATGTTCTTCCTCTCGGCCACACCATTCTGTTGTGGGTTATGAGGTTCCGTCAACTCTCGTTTAATTCCTTCCACTGCATAGAAGTCCTTAAACTCTTGAGAGACATATTCTCCACCATTTTCACTTCTCAAGGCCTTGATCTTCTTCCCTTACTCTTTCTCAACCAAAGCTTTGAACTCACAAGACTTTGTGA
>APFE030175844.1:151897-209871 GCA_000404065.3 Pinus taeda
CATCAAATGTACATATAACTAGCATAATAGCAACATAAATACAATGGGCATATCAACCATCAAAATCCATATATATATTAGTAAATTTTCACATGGAAATCAAGGGAATGAATTTCTTATTAATAAATGCAATGAACCAACCGGTGATGGGACTACCACATTCCACCCGACCATAGATTGGATGAGCTGATTTTCTCTTTATCCAATCAACCCCATGCCATATTCCAAGAATGAATGTGGGACTCATAGAACACATCAAAAACACCAATAAATGTATATGCCAACAGAGTTCTCTACCTACACCATGAGGAATTTGAGTGCCTCCTAGTCTCTTAGGCTTTACCATGCATCCGCGGTCTGATCTAGGGATCACTAGGACCTATGCCAAGACATACACTCCAGGATTTACTGTGCATTCCATCCTGGAATCACTGGGCCCAACAGAGAGAAAATCCACCTCTTGGCTTTACCATATATCCCACCATTCACCGGCAAGGATTCCAAGGCACACAATCTAGCTTTACCGCAACCCACAGTCTGGTTCAAGGGTTACTAGGCCAGTGGTTTCATGTATCTTCAGCCTGGTTTAGGGACCACTACCACCATGTGTTTGTCAATTCGTAGATCCACCCCACTTAGCTTCGAATCCAATCTGGCCATCCCCCACAAAACGCATGAGAGAACCCATCTCATCAAAGCTATCAGGAAATGGCAAGGTTAGGCTAAAAATATTGTCACACCTGGAAAAACCCATGCCATGGTAGAAAAGAAACACATGCAATCCCATGCATGCCAAATATAGCAAGGAAAATACACATGCAATTTGATACCTACAATGAAGCCCATTGTAGCTGCTTGATCTTGCTTTTCCCTGATTAATCTTTGCTTCCTCTTGCCTTCTTTGCCTTTCTTGCTTCAGTGCCAAAGTGCTCCAAGAAAACTCTAAGCGTCCAAGAGTATGAGAGAGAGAGAGAGAGAATGATGAGAGCGCTGCAAATCTAAACTGACAAAAGGTTACCAACTGATCCTCAGAAGCCTTTATATGAATGAGGCCTCTATTTTCTTCATTTTCCATTATTTTCCTTCATTTTCCTCCTCACATGCAACCTATGACCTTTTAGTATCCTTTTCTCCTAATTTCCATTATTTTCATAAATAATTTTGCCAAAATTCCTTTTAATTCCTTATCCATTTCCTTTGCCAATTTCCTTAGCCATAAACAAACAAATGAACACCCCTAGGATGTTTTTCCCAGCATTCAGCTTGGAATAAGTGTCCCAATCATCCGTGGTTATTGTTTTTAACATTTATTACATGGAATTTTCACCAGGGTTGTTACAAACCTTAGCCTGGAGGGAATCAGAATAAAGGTGATGGTAAGGGATGGTTGCAGTGTTGGACATGTGGTAAGGAGAATATTAAGAGAGATTGTCCACAGAATCAAGGTAGTAGACCTCATATTTACAGTGCACAGGAAGCATAGACTATTGGGGATGTTGGGCAGAACATTTCTCATGTCTATGCAGCATTAGATAACAAGAAGGCAGATCACCAATCATCTATTATCGAGATGGATGGTAAGCTTTGTGATCAAGTTTTTTCTATTTTTATTGACCCTAGATCTAATTATAGTTATGTTAATCTTGATCTGGTGGATAAGTGTGGTTTGGATAAAGAAGTGCATGCATAATATTGGTTAGTGCAGTTGGCTACATGTACAAAGAAAAGAGTTCATCATTGGGTAAGATCTTGTGCATTTAAGTTTAATGGTATGCATACATCAACACATTTGATGATCTAGGTGGATATTGGTGATCATGCACCTATTCCACCTATACCTCCAGTCGGTTTTAACAACTTCCTTAATTATAGCAACATTTATTACTTTTATTAATTTTTCGGGTCCTCGACTTTCGAAGCTATTTTGACCCCCTAAACGACATTTTTTTGAGGTCTGCAATAGGCATGGGCCTATCATAAATCCTATAGTACTATGAGATATCTTTCCAATGAGGTATTTTACATGCCAAAATGATATCATATTACCATGTTACGACCCTAGGAAGTTGGTTGCCTAACTCACCCCAATGGAGCCCACAAACTCTTGGTGTTCCATCTCCTAGGGTTAGGGTTTTGATTGTTTAGTGTTTTCCCTTGTTGTTCAATAATAAAGCCTCATTGTAACAGAATTCAAAGGCATGTATCTACCACTTTGTTTCTTAGAGATAATATACAATCGCCTGAGCTAGTTTATTTGCATTATGTATGTAAGCATATTTCATTTCTTTCATATTAATGAGATGAAGTTTTATTTTTGTTGCATCTATGTGTTTATGTTTGAATATGTATTCTATTAAATTATTGTATAAGTTTGACTTAGTGGTATTAGAGTGGTCTTCTCTTTATTTGTTTTTCTTTACATGTCCCTAATGAGGTGAATGTATAAGGAGTTAGGGCTTGATCTGGTTGAAACTTTGCAAGACCAACCCTGCAAACCCCCATGACCTCCCATGGAGGAATAAAATAAAGACGAGACAGTAGGAAATCCTTTAAAAATATTGCTCAAAGAAGCCCTCGAGTGACAAAGGAATGCGCTAATGGATAGCTTTCTCCTGATCCTTCGGCGGCTACCCACAAGTGAACCATCTTCATCTAGCAGCCACTTTGGAGGCGCCACACCCTATAAGGTACAAGTCAACTTTGAAATTCCCATATTTGAAGGTCAAATAGATGTAGACAACATAGGTAGATGGTTAAATCTATTGGAGGGAACTTTTTTAGTTCATGAATTTTCCAATCAGGAAAAGATTAATTTTTCACTTCTCAAAGTCGCCCCCCATGTGAAGGACTGGTGGGAAACCTACTGTGAATAGAAGGACGAGAAGGAACCTCACTCTTTTTAGGCACACCCACTTGGAATTATATTCAACACACCATCAAGGAACAATATTACCCTATTGAGAGCTTTGATTATAAATACATAAAGTGGACCATGTTATGGCGGGGAAGGGACAAAGATGTGTTGGAGTTCACAAATATTTTTCTTACTCTTCGCATGAAGTTGGGTATCAAGGATTCTGAGCGGAATTTATTAATCAAGTACCACAATTGTCTACACAAGTACATCCATGGTGAGATGGAGTTCCTAGACATCTACTCGCTCGGCACTTCCTATTAATACACTGTCAAGATTGAACAAAAATTGAAACAAAAGAATCAAGACTTCAGATCTGCAAATCTAAAGCAAGGGAAAAGTTCCTTCAAACCACAGAACAAAGGATGAAGCTAAGGCAGGGTGACCCAGGAAAACACATCAAATCCACAAGTGAAAAACAACACCACGAATACAAAGAAGGAAACAGGGAAATGGTGTGAGTTCCATAAGATCCCCACTCACAACACAGGTGAGTGTCCAGCCAAGCAGTCACTCATGACTGAGTTCAAGGATTTTGAATCAGATGCATGTTCTGACTCTGAGTCAGCACTAAAAAATGGAATGAAAAAGGGAAGAATATTATTGATACGGAACCCAATACCACCCTTTCCACCACCAAGGTCCAAAATATTGAGCCTGAAGATCCAAAGGATGGGAAGTGGATCTTCCACTCACAGAGGTGGGTGAAGGGTTCTCCACTGTAGTTCATTATCAATATCAAAAGCCAAAATAACCTCATTTCAGTAGAGTCCATGAAGTGGTTATGCCTACCAACCGCACCACACCTGCATTCGTACACCATCGGGTGGCTTCACTAAGGGCGAGATCTCCACATTAGCCAACAGCGTTGCCTTCCCAAAAACATCAAGACCTTCACAGATGAGGTTTTCTGTGATGTTTCTCCTCTTTAAGTTTATGCAATGTTGCCTTCCCTACAACATCAAGCCCTTCACAGATGAGGTATTGTGTGATGTTGCTCCTCTTTAAGTTTATGATGTATTATTAGGCCAACCATACTTGTGGAAGTGTCATGTTATGTATCAGTCTATGCCTTAAATTGTTATTATTTCTTTGGGAAATAAGTTATACAGAATACCTAAGGTAGCACCACCTACTACCATCTCTTTGATCTCTGTGAAGCAATGCAAAAAGATCATTTCGCATACCAAGAATTTTTTCTTCCTTATCATTCTCCCTCAGGGAAAGAAGAATATTGTGGTCACATCCATGGCCTCTAGTTAGGGCTCCTTCGCATGGAAGCTATAGTTGGATAAGGTCGAGGAGGAGTATAGGGAAATCTTCACCTCACCCACTCGGGTACACCTGCACTGTTAGGTTAAGCACTCCATGGATCTGACATCGGGTGAGACGCTACTTAATGGGTAGATCTATCGATTCTTTGTTCTAGAGAAGGATGAAATCAAGAGGCAAATTCAGGAGTTGTTGAAGAAAGGGCACATCATGCCAAGTTCATCACCCCGTGGGAGCTCGATTGTGTTCATATAGAAGAAGGACAAGACCTGGAGACTCTGTATTGACTATCAGATGCTTAATAAGATCATTTTTTGGAATAGGTATGCAATCCCATGGATTTATGACCTTCTGGACCTGCTCAAGGGGGACAAATATTTCAACAATATTGACTTGAACTCTTGTTATCACCATGTACCAATCAAATCCTTCGATGTGTGAAAGACTACTTTCAAATCTGAGGGCCTTTTTGAATGGTTGGTCATGCCTTTCAAGTTGAATAATTCCCCCACAATCTTCATGAGGTTGATGGATGACACCTTTTAGTCCTTCACCCAATAATTCATGGTAGTGTATTTGGACAACATCCTGAGTTGGGAAGAGCACCTCTACCATATTCGATAGGTCCTCCAAACCCTACAAAAACACAAATTGTGTGGCAATTTAGAGAAAGACACTTTTGGTATGACCCACGTTCAATATCTGGGGTACATAATTAATGAGCGAGGTTTCCATGTGGACCCATCCAAGATACAATTTATTCAGGATTGGCTAGCTCCAACCACTCTAATAGAGCTCCGAGTTCTTTCCAATTTCTACCGCAGGTTCATGTTGGGGTTCTCTCATATCATTTGGCCTTTGATTCAAGTCATCAAGGGTAGAGAAAAATAAAATTTCTTTTGGTATGAATCCCAACAGAAGGCATTTTCTGAGTTGAAGCATCACCTCTACTCTACATTAGTGATCAAATTATCAGACCTGTAGCAACCGTTTGAGATTGAGACAGATGCCTCTGACTATGCTCAGCAGGGGAATCCATGGCATATCACAGTGAGACACTTTCAGACACAGTCCCAAAGTATCCCACCTATGAAAAATAGATGTACTCCATTGTGTAAGCCTGTCAATAATGGAAGCATTACATTTTGGGGAAGAAAATGGTAATCCACATAGACCACTGACCCATGTAGTTCATACAAACATAAGGAAAGTTGCTTAACAATCACCATAAAAAATGGTCCACATACCTACAACAATTCCATTTGAACATTAAGTACAAGAAGGGAAACACCAATAATGTTGCAGACTGCCTCAATTGACCATTGGTCATGGTGCTGACCAATTTTCTCGACTCTTGTGGACACGAGACATCGGGGTGGTCACATATTTACAAGAATGATCCAAAATTCGGCAACACGTACCAAATGCTCCTGGAAGGTAAGAAAATTCTTGATTTTCACCCCCAGGGTGCACTGTTATCCCACCTGGGACACCTCTCTGTTCCTTAAAGTGGGCATGCCAAGATGATTTTGGATGGGCACTATAGTCAGGTCTTTGGACATTCTAGAGGAGAGAAAATAGTGGAAGTGTTGTAGAATTATTTTTATTGGTTGAACATTTGACAGGATGTTAGGAAGTACATCAAATCATGCACTTCCTATGCCATTTCCAAACTGACCATCGAGAAGCAAGACCTATATACTCCTTTTCCTACTCCTATTTGGCCTTTACAATCCATCTCCATGGATTACATGTCGGGCCTTACTTCTAATAAGAATGGAAATGACTATGTTTTCGTTGTCGTCAACAGATTATCTAAGATGGCCATTCTAATGGCTTACAAGAAGAGCATCACAACAGAAGTCACTACTAAGATCTTCTTTGAATGAGTGTGGGTACACTTTTTGATCCCATGGTCCATTATCTCCTATCAGGACAACGGGTTCCTAAGTACATTTTGGTCAACCCTCTGGTCGATGTCAGAAACCAAGCTCACTAAGTCCATGACCTTCTACCCCCAAACTGATGGAAAAACAGAGGTCGTCAACTGGACAATCATGCACATTCTATGCATATACAACTCAAAGAATCCATGCACATGGGATTAAAGCCTCCCCTATTTCTAGCACAATTACAATATATATCTTTGTAGTTCAACTGACCATAGTCCCTTTCAGGTGGGCATGGGATTCCAACCACTATGTCCCATGATGTGGTCATACCTTTCGCAACTACTCATGAAGATTCGTCTCATGTCTAGACCAAAGATGATGAGGCTAACAACTTCATTGAGTGCATTCAACACATCCTCCAGTAGGTCCATGACATATTGAGTTGAGCCAATGCTAAGTAAAAGCAATGCCATGATCAACATTGGGTGCCACATAGGTTTCAGGTGGGCGACAAGTTTGGTTACATTTGCAAAAGGAGAGCCTCGTTGGGCGCCACCACAAACTTCGCCTGCTATGATATTAGTCATACACCATCACCAAGGATATAGGTTTTAATTCCTTTGAGATTATTATTCCACCATTCCTTGGCTTGCACCTAGTATTTAATGTGGACCGACTATGACCATACTTTCCCCATTGTTGGACACATCCAACATTGTTGAGCAACTGACACCAGCAGAGCTCAACCCAAGTTGCATCAAATAGGCCACAACTGGTAGGATCATGGACACATAGATCAAGAACACTCACCAATAGAGGATCCAACTATATCGAGTTGTCAAAACAAGCCAACTCCTTCACTAGGACAAGTGGTTCACCAAGGACCACGTTCAACAGAAATTTCCTCACCTCATGGAGGCTCGATATGCAATGGTGTTCATTGCTTCCTAAGAGGGGAGGATTGATCTAGGTGGATATTGGTGGCCACCCGCTTATTTTACCTAGACCTCCATTTGGTTTCATCTATTTCCTTGATTATAGTAGTGTTTGCTATTTTTAGGAGTTTTTCGGATCTTGAACTTCCAGAGTTGTTTTGACCCCCTAAACGACATTTTTTTGAGGTCCGCATTAGGCATGTAGCTATGATCTTACTGAAAATCCTATAGTACTCGAAGAGATATTTCCAAGGGGGTACCGTAAATGCCAAACAGAGATCATATGACCAAGTTTTGACCCCAAAAAGTTGGTTTCCCAACTAAACCCAACGGGGCCTACAAAATCTTGTTGTTGCATCTCCTGGGGTTAGGGTTTTGGTTGTTTAGGGTTTTCCCTTGTTTTTAAATAAATAAAAGTCCCTTGAGCCTCATTGTAACATATTTTAGAGTCATGTAGCCACTACATCTCTTCTCAGAGATAAGCTACCATTGTTCGAGCTATTTTGTTTCCATTCTATATGTAAACATATTTCATTTCTTTGATATTAATAAAATAAATTTTTATTTTTGCTGCATATTTGTGTTGATGTTTGTATATGTATTCTATTGCATTCATTTATAATTATGGATTAGTGGTATCAGAGTGGCCTACTCTTTCTCTATTTTTCTTTGCATGTCCCCAACAAGGTCAGGGTATAAGGAGTTAGGGCTCAAACTAGTTAAACCTTTGCAAGATCAACCTCACAAACCCCAACGACTTCCCATGGCAGAAGAAAAGAAAGATGACAGAGTAGGAGATCCTTTCAAAATATTTCTCAAAGAATCCCTTGACTAAGACAGGAATGCGATGATGGATAACTTTTCCTAGATCCTTCGGTGGTTTCCCAAAGTGATGCACATTCATCTAGCAGCCACTCTAGAGGTGCCACTCCCTTTAAGGTACAATTCAACTTTGGCATTCCCATATTTGAAGGCCAGATAGATACAGACATTGTAGATAGATGGTTAAACATATTGGAAGGATATTTTTCGGTTCATGACTTTTCCAATTGGGAAAATAATGCTTTTTCACTTCTCACAGTTGCCCCCTGTGTCAAGGATTGGTGGAAAACCTACTATGAATAGAAGGATGGGGGGGGGGCTCATTATTTTCAGCCACACCCACTTGGAAATTTTTTCGAGATTCCATCAAGGAATAATATTACCCTGTCGGGAGCTATGAAGATAAATACATAAATGGACCACATTGCAGCAGGGAAGGGGCCAAGACATGCTGAAGTTCAAAAATATTCTTTATACCTCTCGAACGTAGTTTGGTATCAAGGATTTTGAGTGGCCTTTGGTACTCAAGTATCGCAAAAATATACACAAGTACATCCATATCAAGATGGAGTTTCTGGAAATCTCTTCACTTCGCATCACCTATCGATACATTTTCTAGATCGAGGAGAAATTTAAATGCAAGAAGCAATACTTTGGATCAATGAATCTGAAGCAAGGGAAATGCGCCCCCAAACTAAAAAACAAAGGAAAAATCCTAGTCTGAGTGACCCAAGACAACCTGTTGAAGCCGCAAGAAAATAACGACGCCACGAAGACAAAGAAGGACATAGGGAAATGGTGTGAGCTCCATAAGATCCCCACTCACAACATAAGTGAGTGTTGAAACAAGAAGTCATTGGTGGCCGAGATGAAGGCTTCTGAGTCAAATGCATGTTCCAACTCTAAGTCAGAACCTGACAAGGGGAATTATAAAGGGAAGCAGATTATTGATGCGAAGCCTAGTGCCACTGTTTCCACCACCAAGATGTAGAAGATTGAGCTTGAATATCCATAGGAGGAAGTGTGACTCTTCCAATCATAGATGTGGGTGAAGGGTTCCCCATTGCAGTCCATTGTTGATAACGGAAGCTAAAATAACCTCACTTAATCAAAGGTCGTGAAGTGGTTGAGCCTATTGACCACACCATACCCGCAATTGTATACCATTGGGTGGCTTCACCAAGGATGAGATCTTTGTCTCGTCTAGCGGTGTCACCTTCCCTACTACATCAAGCCCTTCATTGATAGGTACTATGTGATCCTTATCCTCTTAAAGTTTGTGATGTATTATTAGGCCAACCATACTTGTGGAAGTGTCATATTGTGTATGAGTCTAGACCTCCCACTATTATTATTTATTTGGGAAATAACTTATAAGTTATATAGGATACTGGAGGTAGCACCTCCTACCGCCATATTTTTTATCTTTGTGAAGCAATTTAGTAATATCCTTTCCCAAACCTGGAAATTTGTCTTCCTTATGATTCGCCCTCAGTGCAAGAAGAATATTGTGGCCACATCCACAAACTCTAGACATAGCTCCTTCGCATGACAGTCGCAGATGGAAAAGGTTGTGGAGGACTATTGGGACATATTCACCTCACCCACAAAGATACAATTTCAAGTCAAGCACTCCATCGATCTTACCTAGGGCACATCGCTACCCAACAGGTCGATCTACTGACACTTTGTTCTGGAGAAGGATGAAATCAAGAGGTAGATTCAGGATGTGTTACAGAAAGGGCACATCGGGCAAAGTTCATCACCCTGTGTGGGCTCGATTGTGTTGTTAAAGAAGAGGATGGGATCTGGAGGCTTTGAATTGACTATCATGTGTTAAATAATAACTTTGTCTAGAATAGGTATCCAATCCCACAAATTGATGACCTTTTGGACACCCTCAAGGGGGCCAAAAATTTCAACAATATTGACTTGAAGTCCAATTATCACCAGGTACCAATCGAACCCTTCAAGTCCAAGGAGGGCCTTTTCGAATGGTTGGCCATGCCTTTCGAGTTGAAGAATTCCCCGACAACCTTCATGAGGCTGATGGATGGCATCTTGCGTCCCTTCACCAGCTCATTGACATCTTGAGTTAGGAAGAGCCCCACCATATTTGATAGGTCCTCCAAACCCTGAGACAACAAAAATTGTGTGCCAATTTGGAGAAATGCACATCATTGATGAGTGGGATGTGCATGTGGACCCAACCAAGATAAGAATTATTTAGTATTGGCTAGCCCCAACCACTCTAAAAAAACTCTGCAACTTTTTGGGTCTTGTCAATATCTACCACAGTGTTGGGGTTCTCTCATATCACTTGGCCTTTGAGCGAAGTCACCAAGGGTAGAGTGAAAAAAAAAAAAATCGTCTGAATCTCAACAGAAGGAATTTTCTGAGTTGAAGAATATCCTCGACTTTGCATCAATGCTCACATTACTAGGCTTGTGTCAACCATTAGAGAATGAGATAGATGCCTCGGACAATGCTCAACATGGGCATCTAGTGGCATATCACATTAAGACACTTTTAGACCTAGTCTGAAGATATCCCACCTATGAAAAAGAGATGTATTCCATTGTGTAGGTCTGTTGAAAATGGAAGCATTATATTTTGTGGAAGGAAACAATCATCCACACAGACCATCAACCACTGCAATTCATACAAACTCAAGGAAATTTGTTGAACGATCGCCATTGGAAATGGTCCACATACCTACAACAATTCCATTTGAACATTAAGTACAAGAAGGGTAGCAACAATAATGTTGCAAGCTTCCTCATTTAGTCGTCAGTCATGGCGCTAACCACTATGCTTGAATCTTGTGGAAAAATACTTTGGTGTGGTCGCATCTTTACAATAGCGATACAGAATTCGGCAACACATACCAAATGCTCCTAGAAGGCAAGGAAGTTCTTGATTTTCACCTCCAGGGTGCACTCTTATGCCACTTGGGACACTTCTATTTTCCTTCAAGTGAGCGTGCCAAGATCATTTGGGAGGTGCATTATAGTTGGGTTGTTGGACATTTCAGAGTAGAGAAAAGAGTAGCAGCGTTTTAGAAGTATTTTTATTGGCCAAACCTTCGATGGGATATTGGGAAGTACATCAGATCCTGCACTACCTGCGTCATTTCCAATCTAACCATCAAGAAGAAAAGCCTATATACACCTATACCTACTGTTTGTCAACCTTTGGAAACCATCTCCATGGATTACATGTTGGGACTTCTTTCTACTAAGCACAACAATGACTGTGTTTTCGTGGTTGCCGGAAAATTCTCTAAGATGGCAATTTTGGCGGTCTACAAGAAGAGTATCATGGAAGAAGCCACTGCTAAGATCTTATTTGAAAAAGTGTGGATACACTTTGGAATGCCATAGTCCATTGTCTCAAATCGGGACAACAGGTTCTTGAGTACATTTTAGTCAAGCCTTTGGTCAATGCTAAATACCAAGCTCACTAAGTCCACGGCCTTCCACCTCCAAATTGATGGCCAAGAAGTGGTCATCAACAAGATGATCATGCACATTTTTCACATGTACACCTTGAAGCATCCACACACATGGGATGAAAACCTCCCCTATGTCCAACACAGTTACAATAGAGCTCTCCATAACTCAACTGGTCACATTCCCTTTCAGGTGGGGTTGGGATTCCAGACGCTATGTCCCATTGATGTGGCCATACCATTTGCAGCTACTCAAGTAGATTCGTCACATGTCCAAGCCGAATTTCAAAAATCTAATCACTTCATTGAGTGCATTTAGAACATCTTCCAATAAGTCCATATCATATTGTACCGAGCCAATGCTAAGTACAAGCAGCGTAATGATCAACATCGGTTACCACATAGGTTCCAAATGGGTGACAAAGTTTGGTTACATTTGCAAAAAAAGTGCCTCGTTGGGCCCCACCACAAACTTCACATGCTATAATATGGGCCATACACCATCACTAAGGTTTTAGGGGAAAATTCATTTGAGCTCAGCATTCCACCGTTCCTTGGCCTGCACCCAATATTCAATGTGGACCGGCTACAACCATACTTTCCCTCATTGTTGGGCACATTTGACGTTGTTGAGCACCTGACACCAACATAGCTCAACCCAAGTTGTATCGAAAAGGACACAAATAATAGGATCATGGAAACACATATAAATAACACTCACCAATAGAGGATCCAACTATCTCGAGTTGTCAAAGCAGGCCAATTCCTTCACTAAGGCAAGTAGTTCACCTAAGACCATTTTCAACAGAAATTTTTTCACCTCATGGAAGCTCTGCACACAATGGGGACCATTTCTTCCAAAGGGGGGAGCATTGATCTAGGTGGACATTGGTGGCCACTCACCTATTCCACCTATAACTCTAGCCGGTTTCACCATTTTCCTTGATTATAGCATCATTTACTAATTTTAGCAATTTTTCGGGTCTTGAAACTCTGAAGTTGTTTTGACCCCTTGAAAGGAATTTTTGTGAGGTCCACATGAGCTTGCCACAAATTCTGTAGTACTCAAAGAGATATTTGCAATGAGGTAATGTACACACTCAAAAAGAGATCATATGGCCAAGTTATGACCCCAAGAAGTTGGCTTCCCAACTAACACCAACAGGACCCACAAACTCTTGGCGTTCCATCTTTTGGGGTTAGGGTTTTAGTTGTTTAGGATTTTCCCTTGTTACTCAATAATAAAAAGGCTCTTGAGCATCATTGTAACACAATTCAAAGGCATGTAGCTACCATATCTCTTCTCAGGGATAAGCTACCACTGCCCAAGATATTTTATTTTCATTTTGTATGTAAGCATATTTTAGGTCCTTGATATTAAAGAAATGAAGTTTTATTTATGTTGCTATATGTGTTTATATTTGTATCTATATTATGTTGCATTCATGTATAATTTTGGATTAGTGGTATCAGAGTAGTCTTCTCTTTCTCTATTTTTATTTTCACGTTGCCAATGAGGTTAGGGTATAAGGAGTCAAGGCTCGAACTGGTTAAACCCTTGAAAGACCAGCCTCACAAACTTCGATGGCCTCCCATGGCAAAAGAAAATAAATAGAAGTGAGCAGGAGACCCTTTCAAAATATTTCTCAAAGAATCCCTTGATCAACGGGGGAACGTGATGATGGATAATTTTTTCCAAGTCGTTCAGCAGCTACCCACAGGTGGTGCATCTTCATCCAACAACCACTCTAGAGGTGCCACTCCCTTTAAGGTACAAGTCAACTATGACATTCCCATATTTGAAGGCTAGATAGATGCAGATGACATAGATAGATGGTTAAATCTGTTGGAAGGATATTTTTTGGTTCATGACTTTTCCAATATGGAAAATATTACTTTTGCACTTTTGAAAGCCCCCCCCCCATGTTAAGGACTATTGGAAACCTACTGTGAACATAAGGAAGAGAGGGAACCCTCACTCTTTTCAGCCGCACCCACTTGGAATTATTTCCATGACACCATCAAGGAACAATATTACCCTGTCAAGAGATATGAATATAAATACATAATGTTGACCATGTTGCGGCAGGGGAGGGACCAAGACGTGGCAGAGTTCAAAAATGTTTTTCATACCCTTTGCAGGAAGTTGGATATTAAGGATTCTGGGTGGCATTCAGCATTCCAATGTCGCAGTTTTCTACACAAGTACATCTAGGACAAGTTGAAGTTCCTAAACATCTCATCGCTTGGCTTTTCCTATCCATACACTGTCAAGATCGAGCAAAAATTTAAACAAAAGAAGCAATACTTTGGATCTGCAAATCTATAGCAAGGGAAAGGTGCCCCCAAACTACAAAAAAAGGAAAAACCCAAGGTGAGGTGACCTAGGAAAAATCACCAAAGCCACAAGTAAAGAAAAACACCATGAAGACAAAGAAGGAAACATGGAAATGGTGTGAGTTCCATAAGATCCCCACTCACAACACAATTGAGTATCAAGCCAAGAAGTCACTGGTGGTTGAGCTAAAGGCTTCTAAATCATATGCATGTTCTAAATTTGAGTCATAACCCAACAAAGGGAATGGAAAAGGGAAGCATGTTGCTGATGTGGAGACCAGTGCCACCCTTGCCACCACCAAGATCCAGAAGATTAAGCTTGAAGATCTAGAGGATAGATAGTGACTCTTCCACTCATAGATGTGGGTGAAGGGTTCCCCACTACAGTTCATTGTCGACAACAGAAACCAAAAGTGCCTCATTTCAGCAGAAGTCGTGAAGCAGTTGGGTCTACCAACCACACCACACTTACAACTGTACAACATCAACTGGCTTCACCAAGGATGAGATCTCTATGTTAGCCAACAATGTTGCCTTCCCTACAACATCAAGCCCTTCATAGATGAGGTACTATGTGATTTTTCTCTTCTTGAAGTTTTTTATGTATTATTAAGCCAACCATACTTGTGGAAGCATCATGCTATGTATGATTCTAGGCCTCCCACTATTATTATTTCTTTGGAAAATAAGTTATATAGGATATCGTTGGTAGAACCACCTACCGACATCTCTTTTATCTCTGTGAAGAAATGCAGTAGATCATTTCCTAAACTAGGAAATTTGTCTTCCTTATGATTCTCCCTTAGGGAAAGAAGAATATTGTTGCAACATCCCCAGCCTCAAGACAAGGCTCCTCTACATGGCAGAAGCAGATGGACAAGTTCGTGGAGGAGTATAGGGACATCTTCACCTCACTCATAGGGGTATCCCTACAGTGTCAAGTCAAGAACTCCATCGATTTGACCCCAGGTGCACCACTACCTAACAAGCTGATATATCATTATGTTTTTTAGAAAGATGAAAGAAAGAGGTAGATTCAGGAGTTGTTGCAAAAAGGGCACATCAGGCCAATTTCATCAACCTGTGGGAGCTCGATCGTGTTGGTACAGAAGAAGGGCAGGACCTGGAGACTCTGTATTGACTATAGGACACTGAATAAGATCATTATTCAGAATATGTATCCAATCCCATGGATTGATGACCTTCTAGACTAGATAAAGGTGGTCAAATATTTCAACAAGATTAACTTGAAGTACAATTATCACTAGGTACCAATTGAATCCCTTGATGTGTGGAATACTTCCTTCATATACAAAGAAGGCATTTTTGAATGGTTGGCCATGCCTCTCAGGTTGACCAATGCCCCCACAACCTTCATGAGGCTGATGGATGACATATTGTGGCCCTTCAACAACTCATTCATGGTAGTGTATTTGCACGACATCTCGAGTTGGGAAGAGCACCTCCACCATATTCAATAGGTCCTCCAAACCCTGTGACAACACAACTTCTGTGCCAATTTGGAGAAATGAATTTTGGGTGTTACCCAGGTTCAATATCTGGGGTAAATAATTGATGAGTGGGGTGTGCATGTGGACCCAGCTAAGATACAAGTTTTCTGGGATTGGAAATCCCCAACTACTCTAACAGAGCTCCAACTCTTTCTGGATCTTGCCAATTTCTACTGCAAGTTCATGTTGGGATTCTCTCATATCACTTGGCCTTTGAGTCAAGTCACCAAGGGTGGAGCAAAAGAAAATTTATTTTGGTTTGAACCCCAACCAAAGTTGTTTTTTGAGTTGAAGCATCACCTCTTCTTTACACTAGTGCTCACGTTACTAGACCTGCAACAACCATTTGAGATTGAGACAAATGCCTCTAATTATGCTCAGTAAGGGAATCCAGTGGCATATCACAATGGGATACTTTTAGACATGATCTGAAAGTATCCTACGTATGACAAAGAGATGCATTCTATTGTATATGCCTACTGACAATGGAAGCATTAAATTTTAGGTAAAGAAACAGTCATCCACATAGCACACCGACCCGTGTAGTTCATACAGACACAGGGAAAGTTGTAGAATGATTGCCATCAAAAATCGTCCACATACCTGCAACAATTCCATTTGAACATTAATTATAAGAAGGGAAGCACCATTAATGTTGCATACTGCCTCAGTCGACCTCCGGTCATGGCACTGGCCACTGTGCTTGACTCATGTGGACATGAGACTTCGGGGTGGTCGCATCCTCACAAGAGTGATCCAGAATTCAGAAACACATACCAAATGGTCCTAGGAGGCAAGAAAGTTCATGATTTTAACCTCCAGGGTGCACTGTCGTGCCATCTGGGACACCTATGTGTTCCTTCAAGTGAGCATGCCAATATGATTTTGGAGGCACACTACAGTTGGGTCACTGGACATTTTGGAGTAGAGAAAACAATGGAAGTGTTGCAAAAAAAAATTTATTGGTTGAACCTTCGACAGGATGTTGGGAAGTACATCAGATTCCGCACTTCCTGCACCATCTCCAATCTAACCAAGAAGAATAAAGACCTATATAATCCTCTTCCTAATCCTATTTGGCCTTGGGAATCCATCTCCATTGATTACATGTTTGGATTTCTTTCTACTAAGCATGGCAACGACTGTGTTTTCATGGTCCTCGATAGATTATGTATGATGGACATTCTGGTGGCCTGAAAGGAGAGTATCACTGCAGAAGCCACTACTAAGGTCTTCTTTGAACAAATGTGGGTACACTTTAGGATCCCATAGTCCATTATCTTAGATTAGGATAGCAGGTTCCTGAGTACATTTTTGTTAATCCTCTACACGATGCTAGATAGCAAGCTCACTAAGTCCATGGCCTCCCACCCCCAAACTGATGGCTAATCAGAGGTCATCAATCGGATGATAAGGCACATTTTGCGCATGTACAACTCAAAGCATCCATGCAAATGGGATAAAAGCCTCCCCTGTGTCCAACACAATTACAACATAGCTCTCCATAGGTCAATTAGCTACAATATCTTTCAGGTAGGGTTGGGATTCCAACCACAATGTCCCATTGATGTGTCCATACCATTTGTTGCTACTTAGGTAGATTCAACTCATGTCCAAGCTGAATCTGACAGGGATAATAGCTCCATTGAGTGCATTTAGCACATCTTCCAGTAGGCCCATGACATACTGGACTGAGAAAATTCTATGTACAAGTAGTGTCATGATCAACATCGGGTCCCACATAAGTTCCAGGTGAGAAACAAAATTTGGTTACATTTGTAGAAGGAGCAGCTTACTAGGCCCCACCGAAAACTTTACCCACTCTGATATGGGTCGTGCATCATCACCAAGGATGTAGGGGACAAGCCTTTGAGCTCAGTATTCCACCATTCCTTTGCCTGCACCCATATTCAATGTGGATTGGTTGTGACCATACTTTCAACCATTGTTGGACACATCCGACGTTGTTGATCAAATGACACCGACATAGCTCAACCCAAGTTGCATCAAACAGGACACAACTGATATGATCATGGAAAAAAATATCAATAACACTCCCCAATAGAGGATCTAGCTATATCAAGGTGTCAAATCATGCCAAATACTTTAGCGGGGAAAATGGTTCATCAAGAACCATGTTCAACAGAAATTTCCTCACCTTATGGAGACTCTGCATGTAATGGGGACCATTGTTTCCCAAGGAAGGAGGACTAATACATGTGGATATTGGTGGCCACGCAACTATTCCTATACCTCCAGTCTTTTTCCTCTATTTCCTTAATTATAGCCACATTTACTATTTTTAGTAGTTTTTTGGGTCTTGAACTTCCGGAGTTGTTTTGACCCCTTAAACAACATTTTTTTGAGGTTCGCAACCCATCCATGCCAATGGAAGGTATGTCCCTACAAAAAATCCTATATTACTTAGAGAGGTATTTCCAATTAGGTATCGTACACCCCATACGAAGATCATATGACCAAGTTATGACCCTGGGAAGTTGGCTCCCCAACCAATCCGAATGGGGCCCACAAATTCTTGGCGTTCAATAATAAAAAGGCCCTTGAGCTTCATTATAGCATTTTTCATAGGAATGTAGACACCGCATATTTTTTTAGGGACAAGCTACCATCGATTGAGCTAGTTTAGTTCCATTTTGCATGTAAGCATATTTCAATTCTTTGATATTAATGAAATGAAGTTATATTTTTGTTGCATCTTTCTATTTATTTTTGTATATGTATTATGTTGCATTCTTGTATAAGTCTAGATTAGTGGTATGAGAGTAGAATATTCTTTTTTTTTTTCTTTGCATGTCCCCAACGAGGTTAAGGTATAACGAGTTAGGGCTCGAACTAGTTCAACCTTTGCAAGACTAGCCTTGTAAACCTTGACAACCACCCATGGCAGAAGAAAATAAATATGAGGGAGTAGGATATTATTTACAAATATTGCTCGAAGAAGCCCTCAAGCGACGAAGGAACATAATGATGAATAATTTTTCCCAGATCCTTCAGCAACTACACACATGTGATGCATCTTCATCCAGCAACCACTCTGGAGGCGCCACTCCATTTAAGGTTCACTATGGAGATAGATGCAAATGGCATAGATAGATGGTTAAATCTGTTGGAAGGATATTTTTCAATTCAAGACTTTTCCAATCAGATAAATATTACTTTTTCAATTCTCAAAATTGCCCCCAATGTCAAGGACTAGTGGAAAACCTAATGTGAACAGATGGATGAGAGGAAACCCTCATTGTTTTCAGTTGCACCCACTTGGAATTCTTTCTGAGACGCCATCAAGGAATAATATTACCTTGTTGGGAGATATGCATATAAATACATAAAGTGGACCATGCTACAATAGGGAAGGGACGAAGACATGTCAGAGTTCACAAATATTTTTCATACCCTTCGCACGAAGTTGGGTATCGAGGATTCTGAGTTGGGTATCATGTGTTAGAAATAATACTAAGAGGGGGGGTGAATCAATATTATCAAATCAATTATTCCTTTTCAAAAATGAATGATATACACTACTTTAGTTAATTAAAACCATGTATATACGCAACTATTCATAAGGAAACCCGCGTATACAAAGCAAACTTATAAGTTACTTTATGTTTCTGCTGATGATTATTAATTTGTGTTTCAGAAACAAATAACTAGTAACCAGATACAGTAAGGCAGGGCAGAAAGACAATCACACACAAGAACACAAGATATAAGGTGGAAACCTAATGTGGGTGAAAACCACCTCCTGCAATTCGTCTCTATCTTCTTTTTAAATTAGAAACTTCTTTTACAATGTACTGGTGCAGTCCTTTACCAGTACGCAGGCTGCAACCCGCAGAGAACTACAATCCTCTCTCGTTCTCCAGCTTCTCCTGGAAGGGAGCTACAACTCCCTTTAGCTCTTGCACTAGCCAAGATACTAGTACGTAGGTGTTGGCCTATAGAAGGCTACAACCTTCTCTTTCTTCCGGGGACCACGTTTCATTAATTTTCAGACTGGGTCCATGAACGTCAATCAATCATCAATAATTTCTCCATCAACCAATCTCCTTTCCACCAATTAGATCTGAACCAAGTAGATACTTCTCTGACAGTCGTACCCAAAACACAGTACCAGAAACCACACACCAAAAACTGAACCTAGAACACAGCAGCAATAAACAGAAGCAGATAGATCACAACTTAAAGTATATACGTTATTTCAATAACCTGCAACACGCGTGCATACGCTTCTATGTTTGGAACAACCTGCGTATACGCTATTTACATTCACTGAATCGGCGTGTATACGCGCCTTCACTTCACTAAACCTGCGTACATATCTATAAAGGATAATCTGCTCTTTCAGATATATCCAGATTATCAGTGTTATAGATCAAGCAAGCGCCACATATAACAGACCAAAATCATACAAAGATACTATCATTCAAGCTTAAAGATTATGACCCATCAATAGAACTTATCCTTCTTCTTTGCGCTTAAGGTTCCTCCTTTATTCAGATCCAGATCTGCACCATAACCCAATTACTAGTATTCCAGATCTACCACTTTTCATATATTCAATAATAATTCAGATCATCATTTTCCACATGATCTCCTTCCTGTTTTATAGTTTTAGGCCTTCCTCAATACCACGGTCCAAAACCATAATAAACCAATACCATGGACCCAATACTAGGGATCAACACATCTGACGAGACGCCATGGTCCAAAACCATAGGTTCAAATCCCAAGGACTAACTACCATGGACCAAAAGCAAGTTCCCCAACATATACGCGTCTTTGTTACGTCTAACCCGCGTGTATACGTGCCTTACTCTAGATGAACCTGCGTATATGCCTTTTCTTTCATTCTCAAGGCCTGAACTGAGATCTGTTACCAAAGAGAGTTTCCATCAAGGACAACACCAGTGCCATAGCATCAAACCTATGCCATAATGCCAACAATCTCCCCCTTTGGACTTGATGGCAACACTAAGATCCTCAAGATCATTCTCCCCCTTTGTCATCAAGGGCAAAGGGTTGTGCTCCCCCTGAGTACATGCTGAAATATCGTTCTACTGTGCTGGCCATGCTCCCCCTGACTGTAGGCAAAATCTGCAAAAGATGTTCTTCAAGAAGAACTATGACATAAACATCATAAAAGACCTTCCTATCACCAAAAAGACTCAATACATACATCCATCACCTAACTATGTGGGGATCATTCACCCAAACAAGGGGGGGATACATCAGAAAACAACAAAGTATAATACATCTTCATCCCAGGCATAGTGGGGAAACCAAAATAGGCCGTTACATGACCTTGACACCATAAAAGAGATACATGACATAGAGACAAAATCTGTAGAGCAAGACTTATGAAAGTCACCAAGCAGCAGCATCTGTCAATCACCATTCAGATCAGCAACCATGATTTCCTTCTGTTTTCCCTTTGCACTTGTTCCACCAACAACGACTGTGAACAAGAACCACAAGCTTCTAAGACAATGCCAACAATGCATCATTAGAAGTTTATCTGCTCCCCCTGAACTTGTGCCAGATGGTCTCTTTCCAACCAGAGCCTGTCCCTTCTGATATCCATCAAGCCTCCATATATGCGACTTTCTCTGCACCAACTGGCGTATGTACGTGGATCCTCCTCAGGAAACTCGCGTACACCCATTTTTCTCTGAAACTGACAAGATTTAACAGCAAGATGATGCATCAACTACTCCCAGATTCTGTCTGAGATATTCAAAAGTTTCCCTGGGCAGTGGTTTGGTGAGAATATCAGCCACTTGTTCCTTAGAAGGAACATACTCCAATTTGACTTTTTGTTCCAACACTTGTTCCCGGAGAAAGTGATACTTGATCGGTATGTGCTTGGTCTTTGAATGCATGACTAGGTTCTTTGAAATGCTGATTACACTTGTATTATCACATAAGATGGAGATAGGCGGTGTACAAGTGATTTGAAAATCCTGCAAGGTTTGCATCATCCAAAGGAGTTGAGTGTAGCAAGATGCAGCTGCCACATATTCTGCTTCAGCTGTAGATAAGGCAATCAAACTCTGTTTCTTGCTGAAACAAGATACTAATCTGGAACCCATAAAGAATGAACCACCACTTGTGCTCTTTCTATCATCCACGCTTCCAGCCCAATCTGCATCTGTATAAACATGAAGAGTGAGATCTGCATCTCTAGGATACCATAAGCCATAGTTTTGAGTTCCTTGAAGGTACTTGAAGATTCTATTTACTCCCTGAAGATGAGTTTCCTTTGGATTTGCCTGAAATCTTCCAACTATTCCCACTGCATGCATGATATCTGGATGGGTACCTATCAAATAAAGTAGACTTCCAATCATAGATCTATAGGTTGGCTAATGTACTGTTGTTGATTCATCATTTGCACTAAGACTGCATCCTGTAACCATGGGGGTACAAACTGGTTTTGCATCTTCCATGCCATACTTCTTCAGAATCTACTTGAGGTACTTGGTTTGAGACAAGAAGATACCACCTTCATTTTGTTGGATTTGCAATCCAAGCAAAGACATTTCGAATTCTTTCTACATCACCACGGCAAAGCTTTGACTCATAGCTTCTTCATTGCTGCCAAAGATAATATCATCTACATACACAACAAGTATTAGCAATTTGTCATTTTCAATTTTTATATAAAGATTGCTATCTGTTGAACCTTCTGAAAAACCTTGTTGATGAAGATATTTGTCCAAACCATAGTACCAAGCCCTTGGAGCTTGTTTAAGACCATAGAGAGCCTTTTTTAGTCTGCATACAATATTTGGATCATTCCTAAGAATGAAACTGTCTGGTTGCTCAATGTACACTTCTTCTTCTAAATCTCCACTCAGAAAGGTTGATTTCACGTCCATTTGAAATACTTTGAACTTCGGAAAACTTGAGAGAGCAAGGAACATTCAGATGGCCTCAAGTCTAGCAACAGGAGCAAAATTTTCTTCAAAGTCCATTCCTTCTTGTTGAGCATACCCTTTGCAAACAAGTCTGGCCTTGTTTCTAATAACTTCCCCATTTTCATTCAACTTGTTCTTGAAGATCCATTTTGTTCCTATGACATTCTTATCTTTTGGTCTAGGAACCAACTCCCAAGTGTTGTTCTTTTCGATTTGTTCAAGTTCTTCATCCATTGCCTTGACCCAGCATTCATCTTTGCAAGCTTCTCTTACATTTTGTGGTTCAGTGGAGGAAAGTAATGCCAAATAGCTTGAAGCTTCTGCAATTGTTCTTCTTGTTTGTATTCCTGCCTCTTTTTTCCCCAAAATTTGAGATTCTGGATTATTCTTCTGAACATACCTGGATGGAGCCTTTTCTTCTATCCTTATTTGTACTTCAGGCTCCTCATGGGTTTCTTCTTCATAGGGTTCTTCTTCATCGTGAATCTAATTTGATGTTGATGGATAGTCCTCATCATCTTCGAAATCTTCAGATCTTACCTGCCTAGGAGTGTTTTCTTCTTCATCAACCACTACATCAATACTTTCAACAATTTTTCCAAGCCTTTTACTATAACACTTGTAAGCTTTGTTGTGGGGAGAGGAACCAAGGAGAATGCCTTCATCTGCTCTAGGTTCAAACTTGCCAAGATGTTCATCAGTATTTTTGATATAGCACTTTCTTCCAAAAATTTTGAAATATTTCACCGAAGGAGTCTCACCATACCAGAGCTCATGAGGCGTTTGAGTGTTGTTCACCCAGATGTTTGTTTTGTTGATAATAAAAACTGCATCAAATGTAGCTTCACCCCATAAAGTTGCGGGAGTTCCAGATTCATCAAGCATAGCACGAGCCATTTGTTGAACCGTTCTGTTCATCCTTTCCACTACTCCATTTTGTTGAGGAGTCCTGGCTGTAGAGAATTCTCTTCTTATTCCATGTTTTTCACAAAAATCGAAAAATGCATTCGAGGTAGACTCCCCACCTCTATCTAACCTAAGGCATTTAATTTTGTGATCTGATTCGTTTTCAACCAAAGCTTTGAAGGATTTGAATTTTTCGAAGGCTTCATCCTTGTGCTTCATAAGTCCTATCCAAACCATCTTGAATAGTCCTTAATGAATATTATGAAGTATTCTTCTCCCCGAGGTGACATTTTCTTAGATGGACCACATACATTAGTGTGGACAAGCTCAAGTGGCCTGCTAGCTGATCCTTCCTTCTCAGGGAAGTTAGTTCTGGTTTGCTTACCAAACTGACATGACTTGCATATTGTATTGTCTGGAATTCTGATATCTGGAAGACCACGAACTGCTTGGTATTTGCATGTTTCCTTATTTGTGAGAAGCTTAGATTCCCCAACCTCCGATGTCATAGCCAGTGTTCATCATTCTTTCTCAGATAGAATTGTTGTTGTCCTTCTTTGAATATGTATAAATTATTTGGAGTTCTTATGCCTTTGATCATTGTTTCTCCTGTATCAAGATCACGAACACTACATCCATTTGATCAAAATATTACCTCTGTTCCTTTATCTCACATCTGAGTGACACTCAATAGATTATGCTTTAAGCCATCAACATACATAACATTTCCTGCTTTGACCTTTTCTTTTAACTGAGTAGTGCCTTTTCCTTTTATGGGTGCAGGGGTGTCATTTCCAAATGAGACTTTCTTTCCTTTTCTAAGGCACTATATGATTGAAGTTTTTCTTTATCACCTGTCATATGTTTTGAACATCTGTTTTCGATGTACCATTGATTTTCCTGTCCTTCTGCATATAAGGTTATCCCACATCTTTCTGGTTGTGGTTCTTTCATTCTCCATGTTTTGGTATTTGAGGTTTGTTCCTTCTGAGTTGTCTTCCGAAATCTGCTCCTGCATTCAGAATCTTCATGACCAAAATTATTACAAATAGAACATTCTATTTCATTTTCAAGAGCATAAAATTTATTGTAGGTCCTTTTCATGATCCCAGTCATACTCCTCTGTTTTTGAGTTTCTCTAGTCATGATAGTTTTGTAGCCAACACACTGAGCTGCTTTGTGTCCAAAGTTGTGACAAGAGAAACATTGGAAATTGAAGAAATTACTGTGATTATCAACCCTGCGGACCGAATGATTGTAGTTTTCATTGACATCCATTCTTGAGGTAAACTGAGAATGATTTACCTGTGGTCTGTTGTAGCTTCTGTTAATCCTTGAAGCAGATTACCCCTGATTTACTTGGTAATCATGTTCATTCTTGAAGACAAATGTCCCTGATTTACCTGGTGAGTAGCATTGTGCCTTTGTTGTTGATTGTCAATTTGTTCACTTCTCCTTGCTGCATCAATATAACTTTTGGAGGTGGATGGCTTCTGTGCTTGAGATGCTTCTTCATTATATCCCAAACCTGTCTTGATTAGTGGAGCATGTTTTACTTTGATAATCTCATCTAACGTTTCAGATCCTTTAACAAATCTAAGATTAAGAGCTTTAGTTTTCTCAATCTCTTTTCTAAGTGCCACTATTTCACATTCTAACTTTTCATGATGTTTTTCACTTTCACCCAATGGGAATTGCAGAGTATCAATAATCATATTTTTCTCTTCTAAACAAATTTTGAGTTTAGAAATCTCTTCATAAAGACCTTCTTCATCTATAGCATCCATGAAATCACCATCTTCAAAAGCCATTAAAAGTCTATAATTATTACCTTGTTCATCTTCATCACTATTTGAAAATCCATCACTGTCTTCATGAGTGTAATAGCTTTTCTTATTTACATTTTGTTTCTTGTTCCATATAACAGGTTCCTTACCTTTATGAGGACACTTGGTAGCATAGTGACTGACTCTTCCACAAGCAAAACATTTGAAAGGTAACTTACCTCTGAATCTTCCAGCACCCCGTTGAAGGTTCTTGACAAAATTTGATTCTTCCTCTTCTTCTGACATATGTCCTGAGTCATAAGAATCTCATTTTCCTGAGGCCTTGAATGTGGCTTCTCTTCTATCTCATGGTCCCCCTTTCCTCATTTGATAAGCGGTTAGAATTCCGTGTAGTTGCAACATGGTAATTTTCTGTAGATTCTCATTTTATTCTATTGCGGAGACTTTTGATTCAAACTTAGAAGACAAAGATCTCAGAACCTTTTCAACCACAACAGCCTCTTTTATTCTTCACCCAATTTTTTCATACAATTAACAATCTCATCTATGCGTAGGAAATAGTTAGCCACACTTTCATCATTGTACATTCTAAGATTTTCATATTGAATTTTGAGGGTTTGAAGTTTTGCTCTTTTTACCTGTTCATCTCCTTCATAGCTCAGAACGATCTAGTCCCATATTTCTTTTGCGGTTTTATACTGCATAACCTTGATGAATTCTAATTGAGATAGACATCCTAATACAGTATTGACAGCCTTTGTATTAGTTTCAAACTGCTTCTTCTTAGCCGGATCTGTAGGAGTTGCTGATGGAAAAGTGTACCCTGTATCTATGATATCCCAGACTTCTGTACCAAGAGATTGAAGATAGGTTTTACTCTTCCTTCCAAAGACGAAGTTTGGTCCATCAAAAATTGGTGGCCTGATTGATGCTTCTCTCTCGTAGTTGCTCATGATGATAGATCTTCCTTCAAGCGATCAAGCTTCTTCTGAAGGACCTGCTCTGATACCAATTGTTGGAAATAATACTGAGAGGGGGGGTGAATCAGTATTATCTGGTCAATTATTTTGTTTTTCAAACCCAAAACATATATGCTACTTTAGTTAGAGAAAACTGCATATATATGCAACTATATATAAGGAAACCCGTGTATACCATACAAACTTATAATTTAAAATATTCTACAGATGTTGAACATTAATTTGTGCATCAGGATCATATAAACAGTAACCAAGAACAGAAAAATAGAGCAGAAGAAAATCACACACAAGAACACAAGATATAAGGTGGAAACCCAATGTGGGTGAAAACCACCTGCTGCAATATGTCTCTATCTTTTTAATTAGAAACTTCTTTTTACAATGATTCTGTACTGGTGTAGTCCTTTACCAGTACGTAGGCTGCTGCCTGCAGAGAGCTACAACCCTCTCATTTTCCAGCTTCTCCTGGAAGGGAGCTACAACCCCCTTAGTTCTTGTACTAGTTGAGATACTAGTACGCAGGCTGCTACCTGCAGAAGACTACAACCTTCTCTTCCTTCCAGGGACCACATTTCATAAATTTTCAAACTGGATCCACAAATAACATCAATAATTTTTGCATCAACCAATCACCTTTTAACCAATCAAAACTGAATCAAAATAAACACTTCTCTGACGATTGTACCCAAATCATAACAATAATCACACCCCACTTCTAAACCCAAAACACTGTAGCAATAAACAAAAGCAGCTAGAACATAAATCAAGAGATGTATGCTACTTCACTATTCAGAAACCTGCATGCATACGCTTTTGTGTCAATACCGACCTGCGTATAGATCTATAAATTCATTCTTTCAAATATTCAGATATTAGTTAACCCAAATTATCATATTTATAGATCAAGCGTGTGCCACATATCATAGATCAAAATCATATAGAGATACCACTATTCTAGCCTTAAGATTTTGACCCATTAATAGAACTTATCCTTCTCCTTGCGCTCAGGTTCCTTCTTCATTCAGATCCAGATCTACACCATATCCCAATCACAGTATTCCAGATCTAGCACTTTATCAGATATTCAATAATTCAGAAGATGCCTTGCCAAATGATCTCCTTCCTCTTTTATAGCCTTAGGCCTTTCACAATACCACGGACCAAAGACCATAATAATTCAATACCATGGACCCAATACTTGGGATCAACATTTATGACGAGATACCATGGCCCAAAACCATAGGTTCAAATACCAAGGACTAAATACCACAGACCAAAACCATAGGATCAAAAATTGTCAGACTAATACCATGAACCAACCATAAGATTTCCCATGTGCGTGTGCTTTTCTCTACATGAAAGTGCATGAACTTTTCTCTGCATGAAAGTTCGTGAACTTTTCTCCGCATGAAAGGAACTTTTCTCTACATGAAAGTGCATGAACTTTTCTGCACTATAATTTATCATCTGAGATGAGTGGGTTGCCATCAAGTACAACATATGTATCATAATGCCAACAACTCCCCCTGAGCAGAACATCCCCCTTCTTCCTCTAGACCTTCAATGGCCGAGTTCTGAGAGAAGCATTTCTCTCCAACTTGTTTTTTACCCATGTTTGGGCTTCTTCTCAGCTACACATGGGTAGAGGAACCTTCTCTTTTACCTCCTCTTTCTTCACCCAAATCCTTTTGATGTAATTTTGCCTTACAAAGGGGTCCATCACACGGGTAAGAGGATCATTCTCCTTATTTCTTCCACCTCTTTTCATCTTGCTCTTTTGAAAAAAAGCATTGAAGACAACTTTGTATTTATAAACTCCATGATTTCTCCTTGTCTTCAAATCCCAAGCTTCTACATTCACATCCATATGCTTAGAAGCATTCCATTTCTTCTCATTTCTGTAGCTAGCTCTCTTGTGCCCAAATTTGCCAAAATTGTAGCATTTGATTTGGCCTAAGAATGGGGCAAAGGAGTAACTCTTTTTTACAATGTTTTTGTCAAAAATTCTATCATGGTCAGCATGCCTTCTTCTAGCCTTTTTGTGCATTCTTAGGTTGTTGCTACCCAATACATCTTGTTTCCTTGCATGCCATCTACAATCTATGGCTTTATGCCCAAAATTATTGCAAGAAAAGCAATATCCATGAAAAGGATTTCGATGACAGAGGTTACCTTTTCTTTGTAAGCTTTTTCCTTGAGTGGGAAAGGACCTCTATTGGCTCTTCATGTGCCTTCCATGGCAATTTTCATTATTGCCTTACACTTTTTCTTTCAGTTGCCTAGTCCTCTTCTGTTGCACTATGGGCTGCTACTTCTTAGCCTTAGGTTGTTGCCTTTCCATTAGAGGAAATTTTAGCCTAAAAGTGCCCATGAATTTTTCACATAATTTCCATGTCATAATATGTAAACCAATCAAAATCCTTTAAATTTAAAAATAGGTACATGTAAATATTTTGGAGGGAAATCGAGAAAACTACTTTTTTAATTGTATTTTTGGTTTATCTCCTTATAGGTTTACTCAAATTTCAAGTGTAGACACTCATTGGATGCTGAATTAAATTCCACATCCAATGCATACCCATTATGCATACTTTCGAGATGACCCATATTGATAAAAATTGAAGATGCCTTAAAAAAGTGTGTTGAACGCACATTTTTAATGTATCTTCAAATTTTATCAATGTGGGTCATCTCAAAAGTATGCATAATGGGTACTTATTGGATCTGGAATTTAATTTTGCATCCAACGAGTGTCTACACTTGAAATCTTAGTAAACCTATGAGGAGATATGATATAAATACAATTAAAAATTGTAGTTTTATTCTTTTCCCTCCAAAATTCATAACTCGTGTTTTATTATTTTAACTACTATTTTATTATTTTTCCTTAGGAGGCCACTTTTAGGCTGAAATTTCCTCTATTTCTTCTTTTGTTGTTGTTGCTTTCCATGCTTTTGTTGTTTTCCAACAACCTTTCTTTATTTGTTGTTGTTGGAACCTTGGACTCCCTTTACCTGGGAAGTTGACTCTTTAGCCTTTACCTTATTGGAGCTAGGTTTTTCCTTTACCTATACCAGTCTTGATGAGAGGGAATATTTTCTTGCCAAGCATCTCATCCAATACTTTCTTTCTCCCCTCAAATTTCTAAAAATGAGACAATGCTTTATTTGAATTTTCTAAGTCATATCTCAATGAGACTACCTCATTTTGTAGTCTCCCACAATAGGATTCCTTCTCACCTAGCTGATCGGTTAACATACCAGTTAGTGTGCTAGCCTCTTCTTGTTGAGCATTTAGTTCAACTATTGTTTTTCTCAAATTCTCATTCTCAAGCTCATAGATTCTTAGTTTCTCTTCTTTCTTGATATTTTCCTCTGATAAGTCCTTGATCCCTTTTAAGTACAAGATCAACCTATTTCTAGACAAGATCCTTTCATATAGATCCTTTTCTTCACCACCAGAGGTGATAGCTGAGTTACCATAGAGATCTAAATCCATCTCTATGTCCATGCAATCTTCCATTGGTCTACGGGTTATCCCTTCATCATTACTACTTGGGGTATTCTTATTTACTCCTATGGATGATGTTGGCTTGATGGGCCCTGACCCAGGTTCAAAGTTTTGTACCAACCAACAATACCCTAAAAGGCTGGCCCCTTTCAGCAACAAACCACGTAGTGCAGGTTACAGTCTCATCAGAAGAAGTATTAGGGGATGACAAAACCAAGCTTTTGCATCCAAAGTTATGTTTGATGGGTTCTTGTGGCTTCTAGGGCTTAGTTCTATCTTTGTGAACCCTAAACCTTCTGAAATAGATAATTGTAGTAATTCACATAAACAAAATCTATACCTTTGTGAAGGTCATCAAACATTAATAACATCTATAAATTATACTGATCTACTACTTTCGTGCATTAGATAAGAGTTTATTCATATAACTTCAAATATAGAGTGAAAATACAAAAATTGTAGAAGTAAATACAGATACACAGACGCACAATTTATGGATCACAAATGTATTTATTAGATGTATTCTTTCAAGTATAGACTCTTCTTCCCTGCGCCCTTAGTTGCAGGAGCTCGTGCACTCAGCCTCCGGATTTACCAAGGTCTCCACGCACTCAGCTGCAGGAGCCTTACCCTTTGCCTAAGTACAGGAAACAAACTTTCCCGCCTTATCTTACTTTCCCATACAATTATCTTCTATCAATGTGTTACCTTTTAGACTCGCTATGACTCTTCTATATATAGCCTTTGTTTTTACAATACCATGGCCTGCGAACCATGGCAAGTCTCAAAACTTCCTATTTTCTAGAAAACTAAGGGACTAAAGCCCCTTCAACTCTTATTACCTTCACATTCTGCTTCCTCAAAACATGGAGAATTTACAATTATACAAAATGTAAATGCCAAAATTTGACCCCAGCAGACCCTATCCCAATAGGCCCCCAAAAAATTTCGTGACTCATCCTTGATTCACTTGGCTGGCACTTCGATCTTCATTTGGAGTTCATGGCACTCCAAATTCAAAACCTACAAATCAGTTGTTCCCTGCATAGTAGCTTGTTGCACTTCCTCAACCAGTTTTTTAGTAGTTGGGCCTTCCACCACGAGGCCCATGATCCTTTAAGTTTGTTGCATCCCATTAAGTTTACCTTGTATTGATAGGTTCAACTGGCTAGCCTCATCTTTCCATGGCTAGGTTTGTGTAGTGAGAATTTATTCCTTTCAGCACAGCTCATCAATTTCATTATGTATATGCTTTCCTTCCTGCAATCATGTGAACCGTTGTACTGGCACTAGTGTTCGCACATTCGATCGAATCTCATCGAACTGCCTTTGATTTTCACTAATTTTCATGCCAAACTTCTACAAAGTCGGATCCTCCTGTAGTGAGGTCCATAACTCCATGGCTTGCTCAAACATCTCAGTGCAACCCTTGACTACTTCTTCTAAAGTGGCCATTCCCTCTTTGATAGCAGCTCTGTGCTGCTCTCGAACCTTTGAAGGAATCGTGCGCTTCAATTTTAATTGTAGTTCTGATATCTGTAGCTGCAGCTCAAATTGAACGCAGCCAATTTCGTCCTTAAACTCCTTTACTACAGTGACCATCTTTTGGATCTTCTCCATGGAAGTTGCTTCTGCCGAAATGTTGAGTTCTGGCAGCTCATTACAAGCCTATGTAATGGTTACTTCCAATTTTTGGCTTTGTGTGGTGATTTCCTCTTTCTCCTTCAGTACCTACACCTTCTCTTTGAAAATATGTTGGTTGTTAATTTTGACTTCACTTATAACCAGCAGTGCACATTGATCCCTAATCTGCATCTCATCGGATACCCCCTACTGAAGCTCATGTAGGGTCTGGATAGGGAGTGCCATGATGTTTGGGCCCAAATTCTTGATCTATAGTAGTCGGTCACTGGCCTCTTCTGTCTCAGTGCACAGGACTCCATCACGTAACTAAACTACACAGAGATCCAGGGTTCTGTCTGTGTCCAAAACTGTTGCGCTCACTTGATTCAGGCTTGCTTTTACCTCACTCACCTGACCCACGCTCGCCTTTAACCTACCTATCTAGATCTATAGCTCACACGGGTCCCGCTGAACCTTTCCTAGTGCCTACTGGTATTGGTCTTCAAAATGGCTCCAAAGGTCAATTGTGGTGTCCCGAACCATGTTGTTGATCTCATCCAAGTCCCCCTCAGTAAGAACTAAAGGGGTCACCCCAGATGATCAGTCAAACTTTTGTTTCTTTTGCGACTCCATGGATGTCTGTTTCTTTCATTTATTTACCAATAATGGGGTTTCCATCTCAACGCGCCCTCCATATTCTTCCTCTGTCTCTTCATGCTCTGATGTTTGTTGTGTATTAAACTCTTCAATGTCGATGGTGGCTGTGATGTTGTCCTTTCTTAGGCTTCTCATTCTTTGTCTGTCGCCTCCTTTTCTCTGGCACTGCAGCCTCTTTTTGCACCATAACGTTCTCCTGGGTAGAGGCCTTCTGGACTTCCTTCTGTTTCTCTTTTGTTGTTGTCTGCGTAGTGGTATCCTCTGCAGCCTTACTTATACATGTGCTTACATATGATGGGGTTATCCATTCACCTTGCCACTTTCCCACAACTTCTGCTACATCTTCCTTAGCCACCAAGTAAGGTAACCTGTGCCATGCCTTTTGGGGATCCCTCCTTGCATGAACATACAGGTTTTGGAAATTTTCCTTCAATTCAGCGAGGGCCTCGTACTAGGTGTATAGTGTGGGTGACAACCTCGGCCTTTGGCTAATCACCTTCCGCATATCCATTTCAAATAGGACCCAGATTATATTTGTCTCCATGACTCGTGCAGGGTCCTTTGCATCCCAAATCAAAGTGAACTTCACTGCCTCCAGAAGGTCTGACTCATGGGGAGGAAATTGACTGTCTTCCGGAATCCTCCAAGCTACCAATTCTATTAGCAATAGCAACCAGGTGTAATGAAACTCCTTGCCCTGATCATGGGCCCCCCTATAGTTATCCAATAATTCCTTACATAAATATTGAGCCCAGTTATACTAGACACCTTTGGCGCACTACGCAACCAAAGAAATGACGGGGGTCAGAACTTCGTCTCCAGGCACTTTCGCATGATCTTGCCCACAAATATCTATGCAACGAATTGCACCGTGGGATCCGAAATAGAGTGGATATAATATCTGTGCAACTTCTGTATTAGGCCAAACTCACTCTACATCTAGTTCATGAGTTTCTTCTCCTGCATTTTTCCCCCAAATGCCTCTACCAGATCCACTTGGTATGGCAGCAAGGTGATCCGGTGGACCAGCATGTTTGTGATTAAGATGGGTTCTCCCAGCCAGAGATACCCATCATCCACTAATGTGAGTAATTTCCCTACAAAAATGGTGTTTATGTTGGTGTGACTAAAATTTGTCATCAAGAGCATGTTCAGGGGCCCCGTGGCCCCAACACCAGTGATCCATATCATTGGCTCCAACCGCGTAACCTTTGTTTCTTTATAGTATACCTTGGGCATGTATTTGGTTGGTTCCAGCTGAAGGAACTTCTCGTGGTCCCCTAAGTCCCAATATTCCATTTTGAGGGTCAATATACAGGCCAACAATGTGCCCTCAAACACCACTTACTCCTGCAACAGTGGTGTAGACACCATGAATTTTTCATTGTTAGGATCTTTAGGAACTTTAGTTATGGCCTTACACAAGAGTATATACATCAGCAGCAAAGTCATTGGCTCACCCTCCTCAAAATCAATCTCTTATATGCCTCAACGCAGTTCTTTCTCCTCCAATTCCATTGGCTCAGTCGGCTGTTGAGATTGATCCATGTTCCCCTTTGGTGGATTTTCATGGGGTTTTTCTACGATGACTACCTCACCAAGATATGTTGTAGCTTCTTCTACTTCTTATATGTCGCCTTGGAAGTAGAAGGCTAAGGAACAGAAGGATTAGGTCTGGGAGACCTAAGTGCCATAGTCAGAAATCCCGCAAGGATAGATCGCGTTTCTTCCATCCCAGGGGGGGGTTGCAGTTATCCTATCAAATATTATCTTACTCTACCAATCACACAAGTTAGTGAACTCCAATTGTGACAAAATTTCCTCCCAAACTTTCTCAGATATACAACACTTGTCTTGGCACAAAAGCTTAAGGCAGAATATTTGAAATAAAAGTGTTTGAATGTAGGGTATAATGCCATATTTATAGCTACCTTTGAATTCAAATCCAACCATTCCCTCATATTTCCTATCATTAATGTATCTTTGGCAATAGATTTCCAAAAATATGCTCCATAAATGGGTCTTCCCCGCTCCTTCATAGAAATCCGACCATCCAATCATCTACATGGCTTATAACGGTTACTTTTTTACCAAGTAGCATGGCACCAGGCCTTATAGCACATCTCCCCCCTACGCCTTACTTCCCTCCATTGCGCAACCCCCTTACTTCAGCCTTCCCATTTTTGGGTAGTGTAGTTTATAGTCTTGTACTTCCTTGCAGTTTCCTGGAGTACTAAGACTACCTTACCATCATATATTCATTGCAGAGGAGTGGAATCACCCCTATATAACTTCAAGAGACTACCATTGATTTTTCCCATAAATAATTTGTTGTTCAGCTTCTTGAGTTGAACAATGGCACCATCTGTAATTTGTTTTACAATATAAGGTCCCAGTCAATGCATTTGAATCTTCCCCAAGAATTTTGTAAATTTGTCAGCATATAACAATGTCATATCATTAACTTGGAAGGTGATTTGTTTAATATGGCGATTATGCCATGCCTTTTTGTGATCCTTTTACATATATTATTGAAATCCTACTAAGAAATGATCTTCTTCCAGTTCTAGTAGCTGCGCAAGACACTTCTTCATATTATCGTGACTAGCCATATTTGTTAATGCTGCAATCCATAGACTTGGCACAATGTATTCCATGGGAATTATGGCCTCCTATCCATATACAAGTCAGAAAGGGGTTTGTCCTATCAACTTTTTACAAGTGGTCCTATACACCCAAAGGACTGCTAGTATGCACACATCCTAGTCATTCTCTTTGCATTGCAAACCTTGGTCAAGGTGCTCTCCAAGATTTTTTTGAAGGCTTCTACTATACCATTAGCTTGAAGGTGATATGGTGTACTCTTCTGATGATATACTTGGAATTCCTCAATCAAAACAGCAATTGTTTCATTTAAGAAGTGTGTGCCCCTATCACTCATTAAGATTTTAGGGCAACCAAACTAGGACAAAATAAACTCAAAGATGAACTTTGCAGCAGTAGTTGCGCTACAGTCCTTTACTAGTTGTGCCTCCACCTATCCTTTCAAGTATTCAGTTGTTGTAATAATGTACTACACCCTGATCTTTTTCCCTGGTGGTTGAATCAGTCCCACAAAGTCGATCACCCATTTATCGAACACCTGTAAGGCTATTTGCAGATTTAATGGAAAATCATCCCTTCGCGATGATTTCCCTGTCCTCTGACAAGTATCGCATGCCCTACAATATGACTTCGAGTCCTTATGCACTGTTGGCCACAAAATTCCTGCACGTAGGATCTTCGGCATAGTCACTCTACCTTCATAATGTCCTCTCGCTACTCTTTCATGCACTTTTGTAATAATGTTTGGTCATTCATACTCTAGGACATATCTGCACAGTATCTCATCGAAGCACATTTTGTATAAGTGTCCAGCGATCACAGAGAAGTCAGTCGCTCAAACCACTGATTCCTTCTCCCGTTGTTTCAAATATCTTTCTATGGCTATTCCTGTAGACAAAAAATAAATTATATCTACAAAGTGATCATCTGCGGCACGTACAACAAAGGGTTGCGCATCCCGAAACCCTTCTTCTATACTTGTTGAGTCATCACCAGTCTCAATCCTAGATAGGTGATTAGGACCATCATTCAGGCATTCAGGCTTCATGATCACCTCAAAATAATATTCCTGGAATAGAAACAACCATCTGCAGATATTCCCCCCCAACACAGGCTTATTAACCAGGTATTTTAGTGCATAATGGTATGTATACATTTTGAAGTGTGCTCTTAATAGATACTGCCAAAATTTTTGTAGCACATACACCATTGCTAGTCCTTCGCTCTTTGTAGTCAAGTAGTTCTTCTATGCCTTTGATAATTTCCTACTAGCAAATGCTATAGGATGATCAATATCTCATTTGCCTGGTTGGGTCAGTACTGCACCTAACACAATATAGGATGCAACCACATGAACATGAAACTCCTTTTTCCAATCCGGGAACACTAGAATGGACGCGATGACCATTTTCTTCTTCAAAATGTCTAAACTTCTCTGGAAATCTTCGTCCTAGCAAAATGTTGTGTCTGTCTTCAACAGTCTTTCCATATGCGCATTTATTTGTGCATACGCCTTGATAAACTTTCTATAATACCTAGTATGGCTCAATGTTGCATGCAACTGTTTTATGTTCTTCGGGGCCACCAAATTAACAATAATAGTTATCTTGGTAGGGTCTACCATCAATCCCTGCTCACAAACCACATGACCTAGCAATATTCCATACGGTACGTAGAAGATGAACTTATTCAGGTTAAGGGCAATCTGATGTCTTTGACATGTATCTAGAATATGTCGCATTCTAGCAACATGGCACTTTACTAACTCAAATATGGTCCAGTCACCAAACTAGACATCTAATAATTTGTGGATAAATTCCTTAAAAGCCTCAATTACCACTCTTGAAAATATCGCAGACGCATTCTTCAATCCAAAAGGCATTACCGTATATTGAAAACAACCCCATTCAGTCATGAAGGTGGTCTTACTACGATCCTCCGACACGCTCTTGATCTGATGGTACCCTAAGAACCCATGAGTGAATGAGTAGGCTTCTTGCCCTCCAAGATTCTCCAATACCTCATCTGTAAATGGCATTAGGAATGGGTCATGGATGCATGCATCATTTTACTTCCTCAGGTATACACATATCCAAATTTCATCCTATTTCTTCTTTCCTTAGACTACCTGTTATAGACATTTTTGGGCACTTCAACCCCAATCATAAATTTCCATAAACTGAGGGCTCCTAAGTCCCTAAAAGTGTTGCTTCACTGCCTAAAGGAACAAGGTCAACTGATTACATCATCTCCCAAAAATTCTCCACTAAAAATTGCTCATAAATGGTCAAAATTGGACCATTCTGAAAACCCAGTGCAGAGGGTGCGATGCATATCACCTTCCCAGTGTACAAGGTGCGATGCATACTGAATGGCTCCTCTATAGGGTGCGATGATCAGGAATGGACAAATGGCAGGGACAAATTGTGAGGTGGAAGATCATGGAATCTTCCAGAAGCTTCCCCTCTGACACTTGCCTCTCTGTTTTCGACCAGGGATAAGTAAGAGATCATCATTCTCCAAGTGGAATCAGGAACTATCAGAGAGAGGACACTAATCAAGACCCCAGAAGATGACTCACCTCCCTCCAATCATCTATATATGGATCCTTCATCACAGAGATCCAGAGGCTGGAATCTTGTATCTTGTAGAGAAGTGTTGTTGGTTTTCTGGTGTAATTTCATAGTGTTGGGTGATCTAGGCTTTACTTGAGGTGAATAAGGGCTTTCTTGGTAGAGGATGATGCTGGGTCAGAACATATGGTTTTAATCCTCTTGCTACTTTTGATCTTAATAAAGCTATTCAAGTTTTCCTCCATATTCTTGTATGTTTCACTATATATGCATTTGTATGGTTAACACACATCTGCTCCTGTGTTATTTATGAATATAGATCTTTGCTCTTTGATAGTAGTATGTTGTTGTGATTCTACAGGTGCTCTTTGAAGCTGGGCAAATGAAGAAGAAGCGGCAAAGCTCTATCAGGAAGGAGAGGAAATTAAGCGCAAGACTAAGGTCAATCTCCTTTGTTCCACTCCTATCTATTTTCATAAAGGAAAGCGAAAGTAGACTTTACTTGTTTGTTTCTAAGATAGCTACCAGTCTTAGTGGGAATAGCAGTATCCGAGTGGACACTATTCCCAGTAACAAAATGGCGACTCCACTGGGGAGCGACTAGATTGTTTGTTAGCCTATCTTTGTTTCTTTTATAAACATACAGACGGAGCTTGAAGCCAAGCCAGCTAGCCTTCGAACTACATTTGTTATACAAATGCAAAGTAGATCAATGTTGCTTCAGTCTATCTCCGCGTTTTGTTTATGAATTAAACAATTGATCTGCAAATAGTCTAATTTCCCTAAGTGGTAGCTCTAGTAACCTCCTTAGATCTACCCCTGTAATTTACATATACTGAACATCACTTACTCAGCCTAAATCCCTGAACTGAATTGCAAAGTGTGAGTAAAAACTCGTTCAAAGTCTCTCACTGGTACCATCACACCCTACCTTCAAGGCAGTCTGTATGCATCGCACTTCCCGAGTGGAGTAGGTGCGCTGCATACTGAATTCACAGTGTGACAGGTGCGATGGTCAGGGAAGGTTAACTTTACCTTCAGACTTTGGTTTTTCCTCACTGTTTTCAGTCCTATTCAGGAGTTTTGCTACCTGTGGTCAGTGTATTTCTGTGAAAACCCCCTTCTCTTACATTATTCCACCTCCATAGTGCAAAGAACTGTAAGTGTTTTGTGTATTGTGCGCCATTTTCAATTCTCTTCTGCAAAAAAGTAGCATAGTCGAACTATCGTTTCTTGATCTGAAAGTGTCGTAGCTGTCGTTTTCAGTCATAGAAGACAATCCCATTGTTCTTGATAGTCTATTATACAGCTATTGTTGCATATCATTTGAATTAATAGTTTTTTAAAGTTTCGAAAAGAAATTTTCATTTCGAAATCGCAAAGTGTCTCTCTTACCTTCACTTCATTTTGAAAAGAAATTTGTTGAGTATTGTCGCTTTGAGAAATAATTCAGATTTTCACATAGCTTTCTTATCATCATTTATACATTAAGAAGGCTGAAAACAAATACATGCATGTGCATTTGCACTTTGACTGCTTGGTTTGATTTAGGACAGTGCATTTAGCGTGTGCTCTGTGCTCTTTGCTGAAAGATTCTTAACTTTCTTTCCTTAGTAGCTAGGATTTTAGGAATTGTATACACATCACACGGTGAACCTGAAAGGCAAATTTTTAAGCAAGATCAACTTAAAATAAATTTAATCAATCTAACAACGCTTTGGAACCTAACGCACAACATCTAGAGGTCTAGGCTAGAGATGTATTCCGGCATCGTAAAACCTGGTAACTGTTGCTTTCATTGTTAGTTGGGTGATTCCTCCACTCTGAGATGGCAAGTGCCAGTATGGATTTGTGCTCCCACGTACCATCGAGTATATTTTTGGAGACCACAATAGGTTGCATCCTTTATCCTTAGGAAGTCGTGTCTGCCACCCTATCGATCACAATCCACTTAACACAACATTCGGGAAGATTGACTGTCGTACCGTAAAAAGTGTTCTGCAGTTTTGCGATTGGTTTGGTAATCCTCTCTGTCTAGATCTCTAAAGAAGTCCATTTTGCTCCTTTTTAGACTCCTTAAAGGAAAATGTCCTCTGAGCACTTGTCACTTCAGGCTCAATAAAAAACGAAGGTGACTAGAGTCATCTTTTGTTTTTTCTCGACTCTTTAAAATTGAAAAAACAAGTTGTGTCAAAGCGTCTAAAATTTATTTTAAACGGAACAACATCACAAATTCCCTCGTTGGTCTTTAGGTTGAGAAAATTGTGTCTACTAACCAAGGATTTCCCCTTGGAGGAAATCCCAGTCCCTTCTCCTCTTGGGGAGATGTTGGTGCACCCCATATGGCCACATTGTCACTTCCAGGGTTGACAATTGGTTTGCCTGTCTGGCTCTTCTCTACCTCTGTCATTCAGAATCTCGTAATTCTTGAATAGTTAAGTCAACAACTAGATGACATTAGAGTCGCCTCCCAACCTTCTACTTCATCTAATTCTCCCTCTCCTCCTTCCTGTTCACTTGATAAATCCGATAAAGCTAAAAATCAAGTAACTGAGAAGAAGAAGAAGCAGAAAGAGAAAAAGGAAAAGAAGAAAAAGGAACCAAAATCGAAAGGGGGCAGTTAGGCGTCATCTAGCGAAAATCCTCACACCACATCGTCTAAACCTAAATCTCCTTATGTCATTTTCAATGGAGACCACTATCACCGAGATTTTCCCTGCATCCCATGGATCTTAAGAGACTGGTCTCCTCGTTTGCACAATCCAATGGCATCAACCTCTGATGATCATGTTGAATGCACACCATCAACCAGTGAAAGTGAAGCACCTGGATAGAAAAGGAATCCTAGATTTACTTGTAAATTGTGTGAAGGCAATCACGCCGTCCACCATTGTCCCTTCCTCGACGAGGCTAAAATAATTTTGGATGACCGTCCTGCTTCACCGCTACGGCTTCCTCTTGGATACAAAAACTCTTGCCAAGTCCTCCACTGGTTGAAAATCCAGTTGGACAGTCATTGTGGTTGGCCGAAGTGTCTACCATTGAAAATGAACCCTCTAAATCCATACCAGATGAAAGTCAAAAGGTCGAGACGGCAGTTGACCCGGTCTTGCCTTCAGAGTGTTCATCTTTGAATGATACTATCACTGAAGAGAAAGAGAATGACACCATTCAAATTCTTTTCATCAACACAGACTCCGATGAACTTGGGGGCAATCCACCCGTTCCTTTATCGCAGGAAGGAAGTTCATCAGAGTCATATCCGGCCATCTATTTGGTCCCACCTCGAAGCAACCTAGTTGTTTCCTTCGACTGGAATCTACTAGGCAGACCCTGTTTACCAGCTAGTGTACCATTCAGAATCATTGTACAAGCTTACAGAATGGTCATGGCTGGTACCATCATTGATGAAGGGGCTTCTATGAGTATCCTTTCCTCAACTGCTTGGAAAGCGCTTGGTTCGCCATTGCTTTTGCCTGAAATGAGAAATCTGACAGGCTTCGACAAAGGAACCAGTCGACATTTAGGGATCCTTCCAAATGTGCCCATTACTTTGAGAAGAAAAACCATTCACATGAACTTGATGGTAGTTCAAGTACCCTTCGATTATAATCTACTCCTTGGACGCGACTATATTTATTGCATGGGAGCCATCGTCTCCTCACTCTTTAGAGTAATGTGTTTTCCACACGAAGGCAAAATGGTCAAGCTCGTAGACCAAATGTCATTCCCCAGTTCACACATCGCAAATAGTGAAATGCCATCCTTAAATGGTCTTTTCACGCAAGGAATGTCTCATCGATCTCTAGTCCATCCACCTGATGAGCGCGAGTGATTCAGGAGGATGTAACTGAAACCCAGGGGCATACACCATGATCTGTTTCGGTAGGAAAACCTTGGGTATAGAGTGGGTTTCCGCGGGGGATATATGACTAGTCTGACACACCCGTCCTCACAAGAAAATGGGATTAAGCTAGAATAAGATACCTTCATTAAGGTTATGCTGAGTGGCATGCGTTTGTACCACTCCCCTTTGTCTATTTTGGTAGACATCGCCATGAAAGCATTCAGTCTGCTTCGCAGGGAACTTTCATGGTAACTTGGAAATTTTTCGCTATACCTAGGGGCATGCAAACCTTTCTGCATGCAAGCAAAGAGCGGCTATTTATTTTTTAAATTTGTAGGACCTCTAACCCTTTAAACCCGTAAGGCTGGTCATTTCCTAGCTTGCATAAAGAAAGGATTCGAGGCAAAGCTTCAAAAGGTTCAAGCCTCTTCAAAATGGTACCTTGAATGAGACATCCTTATCATACAACTGGTGAGCAGTGTTACCGCTAGGTTCAATCTCTTTAAAAAATAAACCCCCCACGAGCCGTTTTAGCACATAGTTCAAGCTCGTTAAAAAATAAACATAAGTTATGAGCAAATGTTTTCCCCATCGTTTAAGCTCATTAAAAAATGAACTGGTAAATAACCATTGTGAATGCCTTATCGCCAGCTTTTTGAGCCTTGGTCGTGTTCTCATCGTCACCTCCACTCTGTTTTCAGCCGATCATTCACCCCCACATGATTCTTTACCCTTTTGAGGAACGTCTGCGAAGAGTGATTCTATTAGCCATCCTTGTGACACTACCGCGATTGGAGAATTCCAAGTCTTACCAGGAATCAGTTGCTACACGAAACCATCACTCTTTCCTCGAAAATGAGTCTCCTTTAAGCTCTTTTCAACTGACTCGTAAAATATGAAAATATTGCCGAGGGATTATTACACAAAAAGATCGAGCGCTTGTCTTGTTCGGCTTGTTAAAACTATCGAAAATTCATCCCTTTTGTATCATTTTATGCTTTTTCGGACTTAAGGGATTACATGACGAAAAAGAATCGTTGGAGTCTCCTTTCCATTCCTTTCAGACTCTCTAAAATTGAAAGGGACCGAGTTATCTTTTCCATAAAACTCGTTAAAACTAAATAGCGACAAACTCATCCAGATGGATGAGAAAGAGTTTCACTGTCGCTAGGCTCGCTAAAACATAGCGACAGGTTCACCCGAAGGGCAGATTATAGAACAAGCATATGTTATCCTCCTCAAGCTTGACAAAAATAAAGAGGTACTGGTCAGCAAAGACTGGGGAAAATTGGGAAGAAAACTTGAAGAAACTTTATTGGTAGCAAGTCACTCTTGAACATGACACTTTCCTTCCGCATCCATGCCGGGTTGGGTTGTTCCGTTCACTGGTCATCACCATTGGCTCGTCACACCATCCACCTTCTGGGTTAACGCTACCAATCCATCGTCAGTGTCGCCGATATGTTTAAGAGAAGTCATTTAGACAATTCACCTGTGTCTCACCCACTGCAATACATTCATGCTTCATTCCTTCATGACCGCCACCCTGAACCCTGTATCGTTAGTTTGTTTTCACCTCCAAAATCATTTTCTTCGTGCTGTGTCATTGATGTGGGATTCATTAAGGCCCTCCTGCGATGGGTCGCTTCTTGTCGACATCAGCTCATTATCCAAGAAGTTGACTTAGGAACAACCCTTTCAGTACTTTGAAGCTTGCATGCCTCAATGGCAAGTTTCTCACTTTCGGCGACAGGTTTACATCAATGGCCTTCGACCAAGAGATTTTACATTGTGTTTGATGCCAGGTCCCTTTTCACACCACATGAATTGCACTGTAGTACCTTGAGGGTCATTTTCATTATTGGTGATTCCTCTCACGCTTGTTAACAGCGTACATCATTGGTTGGTAATCAGGTGATGCCTTTCCATGTTCAACTCTAGAACATTTTTCACATGGATCGACTTGTACTCCAGGGAAAGATTGAACGATTTTTGAAGACCCCAGATCTAGTTTCATCCATCCGGGCTGTGTTATATTCAGGAATATAAAAACATCCAGTGTAAAAGAAAGACTATCAACCGACTCAATGGGTGTAAAAGTCAAACATATTTGATCAATTAAAGCGGCCAGCACAACAACAATTACTTCTGCATTTATTTCTACCTATTTCCAATAACATTTATTTCCCTTGTAAAAGTAGATGGATGAAGTAATTGCTTGATATTTTCTCTATGAGATATTTTGTAACTCTTTTTGTACAAATACCTCCCCGTGAGATGTATTCGGGGTTGGTGATTTCTCTTCTGGACTACGCTGTAACTCTGAGAACTCTTTTGAATAAAAGGTAGCCGGAATGTGTTGTTAATGAACTGAACTCTTTGGATGTGGGATTAATGACAGTACACTATGTTGAAGAATTCTCGAATTACTTCATGGATCAAAAAGTCTTTTAACTCTTGTTTTACAGTTTCTGTGTTTTTATATATCATCTATGTTCATAATCTTAACAACAGGGAAAAAGAATAACCCAAAAATTACTTCACTATACTCTATGTTCAATCTCTGCTATTTTTTGTTGTTTTCTTCAGAAACTAGCATAAGCAGGAATTCTTTATTACCCCTGTTTCCCCTGGTTCTTACACCTTGAGTATACGTAGGGAATTCTTAATTGCTCCCTGGAAATATTCATTCACTTTCCCTCTGCCAGCATGATGAAATATTCTTGATTGCCTTTCACCACCTGACCTCCATGTCCATCTGATTTCAGTTTATAAATTGCTTCATGTAATAATTATCTTGCTCTGTAGTACCTCCTCTGTCAAAGAAGCTGTTATCACTAAAAAAAAAAAATGTTTTAAATCCTGAACATCCATTTTTTTAAAATTTCTCAAAGGGTTCCTATGGATGGAAGTCTCATGTTTCTTCTCTATCAGGATTGGGCTATTGGGCTTATATTTCTCAAGATATGGACAAAATTGGTATTGCTGGGTCAAATGGCACCCCTTACAGATGACAGCTGGCGAATAAAGTTCGAGCAAGTCAAAGCGGATGGGTTTTGTTGTAAAACAATCATGCCAAGTAGCGATCAAAGAGCTAAAAATTTCGATGACCCCACAAAAGGTGTCAACAAACATGACTGTCTTCCCCTCATCAGCTGAAATTGTGCCAGAGCCATTGGGTGTAGCACTGATTATTTCTGCCTAGAATTATCCACTTTGTAATGGAAAAATAGGAAGAATTGTGATCGCTGCAGCCGCAAAACAACTTACTCCTGTAACTTTAGAACTTGGAGGAAAATGTCCAGTTATTGTTGATCCAACAGTAGACTTAGAGGTTACAGCGAGGCGAATTATAGCTGGCAAGTGGGGATGTAATAATGGACAAGCATACATTTCCCCGGATTACATCATAACGCTGGAGTCATTTGCTCATAAATTGATAGAGGCTCTAAAAGTTATTTTCTTTGGAAAGGATCCACCTCAGTCAGCAGACTTGTCTCGTATTGTCAATTTCAGTAATTTTTCATGTTTAACAAGGCTCTTGGATAATCCAAAGGTGTTAGATAAAGTCATTTATGGGGTCAACGAGATGAAAAGCGACTGATTATTGCTCCTACTCTCTTGCTGGATGTTCTAATGGATTCCTTGATTATGACAGAAGAAATATTTGGTCCCCTGCTTCCAATAATCACTGTGCAAAAAATGGAGGAAGCTTTGGAAGTCGTAATTTCTTTGCCAAAGCCACTAGCAGCATATCGGTTTATAAAGGACAGAAGTTTGATTGACAAGTGGTGGCAAGCATTTTTGCTAGAGGAATGGTTGTCAATGACACTGCTATACATCTAAACAGATACATAGGAGCTCAGCAATTCCATCTTCAATTTTCTTTCTTTGTCATCTGTGTCACCTTGGTTCGAATCCATAGAGGCTCATTTTCTATCTTCTGATAGTTTTGGCTTCAGGAAGTTTCACCATGGGTGGTGCTCTCTTGAGCGAATTGCTATCGCAATTATTGATACCTATTGCTACTATTATTGGAATTGGGTTCGCGCTGCTTCAATGGCTATTGGTGTCGCACGTTAAAGTGGGTTATGAGAAGGCCTCGTTGCTCAATAATGGAGTGTATAACGAGGTTTTGCTCGACGAACCTGAGGAAGATGGTGGCGATTTAAAAAACGCTGTCCCCAAGCGTGTAGAGATTCAGAACGCCATCTCCCTCAGTTCTACTTCATTTCTGTTTACAGAGTACAAATATCTGGGTATTTTCACTGAATGTTTTGGGCTTCTCATGTTTTTGTTCCTTGGCTCCGTGGAGGGTTTCAACACCCAGCAACAGCATAATCTGCAACTATGATGGCAAAAGGCTGCCAAAAGTGTTGGGTTTGAATTCACTTGAGAGGGTGTTGTTAGATGCACCCTGCAGCGGCACTGGTATCATTTGGAAAGATGAAAATGTGAAAAGTAAGAAGAGTGCGGAGGATATAATGAAAGGTGCTTTTCTGCAAAAGCAGTTACTTCTTGTAGCAATTGACATGGCGGATGCAGGCTCAAAATCATGAGGCTATGTAGTATACTCAACTTGCTCAATTACTGTTGCAGAGAATGAGGCAGTTGTGAACTATGCACCTAGCAAGCGTGACGTAAAAGTTGTCCCATGTGGTTTGGACTTCGGTCAACACGGGTTTATACGTTTTAGGGAGCACCACTTTCACCCATCTTTGGAAAAAAACAAGGCGTTTCTGTCTGCATGTTCATAACATAAATGGCTTTTTTGTTGCAAAGCTGAAAAAGATGAGCACCACCAAACCAATTCCTAAAGCAGCTGAAGATGAAGAGAAAATTCCTAATACTGTGGAAGATAAAGACGGTGAAATAAATGATGGAAATATTGTGACTGATCAAATTGAAGTATTAGCTACAGAAACTGCCCCGATCAGTGAAAGTTCCAAGACTAACATCTTCACTGGTCTACATTGGCTTAGCACTCATCTCAACTGGTATAATGCTTTCAATTATCTTTTGGGTTGTGTACAGTAAGAAACATTGACGCAGAGATGGATACTATAAGCAACATGTTGATGGTCAATTCAGGGCTAGAAGACAACAACAAATCTTTATTTGAATTATGTTTACAGGTCTTGTCATGAAGTCTGAAACATTATACTGAAAAGGGCCCTGATACATTTTTCTTTAATGCTAAAATTTGACATACTGGGGTGGACTACCAAGACAATGAACTTCGCTTTAAGCCTCTTATGTCAGGCAGCTATTGAAGCTTCAAGGATTCTTCATCTCTCAAGCAGTGAGCACTTTAGTGGACCTTATGGGGAGGATGTTGTCTTCATTGTCAATGATTGGCATACATCTCTTCTTCCTTGTTACTTGAAGATTCTTTCACAAATGCTGAGGTTGCATATTGCATACATTCCTTGAAGAATGGGGTCCATATATATATATTCAGTTTGAAAAGCTTCAGGACACATGAAAAGAGACATTTCAAGATAATGAAGCTCAAGACAGTTAGATTTTGGGTTGAAACTGTGTTTTTGGAATTACCCAGTAGTTTCGTAGCGTGCTACGAAACTGCTGAAGCTGATGATTAAAGCACTACGAAACTGCTGAAGCTAAAAGTTCCAATACAAATCAACCAGTTTTGAAACAGAAGCGGGAAAATTTTGAAGAACAAATATATGCAAGGAAACATCCGAAGCTGCAGCAATCAATCAGATTAAGACAGATTGAGAAATATGGGTTTGGATCCAAATTTGAATTTTGTCATAAAGTGAGCATTTTAAGCACGGTTCAAATATGTTAAGACAGCCTGAATGCATTTTTGTTTTAGAAAGAAGTGGACAGCACATCAATGGACATGGCCATCTATCATGTTTTGGAAAGCAAAGATGAAAGACCTGCTTCTGTGGATTCGAAAACCATAAAGACTGAGGAGTAGGGGTTGTTCCCTATATTTCAGCACAACGGGAAAGATGGGACATAAAAAACAAGCGTGGAGTTTTAAACTTCCATCACAGCCAAACTAACAGGGAACTAGATGTCAAGGAACGGGAATCATTGTAACCAACGCTATTATTAGCATGGCATGGTGTTAGAATCCTACTAGATTTAGAACTCTGAAAACTCTAGTTAAAGTTTGTTATATTAAATAGGCAGTTAGAAGTGGATTAGGTGTCATTAGAAGTAAATCTCGAGTTTCCCTCATGCTTGAGGAGAAATCTCAATTAGATAGGAGAAGAACTCTATATATAGCTGGAGTAGAAATGTAAAAAGGGTTGGAAATTTTATGAAAAACGCTGATATTTGGCTTATGTAAGACTCTGTTTTGATAATACATGTTTGGCTTTACTTCTCAGGATTCATGAGGGATTTTATGTTCAAAATGTGTGATGTTGTCCTTTTCCTAATTCTTGCAGTGGTATGAATGTGTAATCACTTAGAATTCACTTGAGGTGCTCTAACTTATTGTATGCATTCATAGACTGTGTGGTCCTATCTGAGTTGTTATGTTCTGAATATTTTAAATGCTGAATGCCCTGACTTCTATGTAAGGTTGAATTCATTGTTATATTGAGATGTTGTTGACTCCATAAGCCCAATGGATAGTTGCTAAATGTGTTTCCATCATTCATATTTTTAAAATTGTTTCACAAGAGTTAGCCATCTTAACTATAATCAACATCATTAACCGTTTTGAGAGAGCCCTCTCAGGTTGAGGAGGCTAAGCCTCAGCCTAAAGTAGGTTTGAAATAGTTACTTAAGGTCATCCTAGTCAGCAGCCTTCCAGGGTCTGATTTTGAGATAACAGAAGCCATATCTAGCAATATATCCTCATAGACTCCATCTACCTAATGGAATAAACTGTCCAGACTTGCATCCATTTTCTGTTTGAGATCACCATCCAAAAAATTTAAAACAAAACCATGTACATCATAACTAGCCTAAAATACCTTAAAAACAAAGCTAAATTATAAAGAGAGAGCCCTCTCTGGATGCAGATTGGCTAGAATCTGTGTTCAAAAGATTCATCTATGGTTACCTTAGCCGTATCCCCTCCTTAGAGCTTTCCTAGGGGACAACCTGAGTGATAACATCATTGGAAACTCCGCTGGGGACCTAAATGAAATTTTGTTACTGCTATCTATCTAAAACTACAGATGGAGCCTAAAGTTAGCCAGGAAGCCTTTGAAACTATTTTTTGCTATGCAATCATAGGAGTAAATAAAAGCTACTTAAGTCTATCTCCAATCTAGTTTTAGGCCTTAAACAACTGTCTCGAAGATTTGATTAGTTTCCTTGTTTCAAACATACCTGGAGGAAAGCCCAACACCTCCTATATTTCAAAAGCTTCCTTCAAAATATTGTCAAAACTTCAAATATTTTCAGAAAAGGACCAAAACATAGATTTAGAAGTTGGCTCCAAAGAAGAAGGTCTGGTATACTCGATCAAATCCAGATCCAAATCCCCTACCTTTCTTTGACAATCCTAATTTGATCCCTAAGAGCCTTAGAATCCAAGAAAATCAAGAAAATTCTACTAAATTAAACCTTAATATACCTCAGCAAAACCCTATCCAAACTGAGGTGACTGCTAGAAAATCACAAGCCCTTTCTCCTATCTCTGTTGCTTCTTCTAGTTCACCCTCATCACTCCAAAACCTCTTCTCCACTCCTCCATTGACAACACTTATCTCAGTTGTTATCCCTGTGCTTCTAGTTGTCCCATTAGGTTAATATGGAAAACTGATATGCTCCCTTGCAGTTACCAGCAAATCCAGGGGCTATGCCTCAAGATTATCAAAGCAAAATTACATATTTTGATGGTACTGGCACCTACACAGCTCAACAACACACTAAGAAAATGACAGATTATTTCGAGAATTATGAGATTGACGATAGTGATGTGAGAATGAAGATTTTTGTCCAAAGTTTAACCGGTGATGTTAGGACCTAGTTTAGGGCACCCCCTATAAACATAGTAGCTAATCCAGAATCCCTTTACCAAACTTTCTTGAATAGGTAGGAAAAGAAGAAAGATCCTTTACACATACTATTAGAATATGAAAGCTTGAAAAGAGGCCCAAAAGAAACTGTTCAAGATTATTGTGCCAGGTTTAATAATGTGTACAATGCCATTCTTCAGAATCTTAGACCACCACCAGACTTGGCCTTAATCAAATTCCCTGATGGATTTGACTCTGACATGGATTACCAGCTCAGGGAGAGAGCTCCTCCAAGTTTAGAAGACATGCAGAGCATAACTGTAAGTGTTGAAGCCAATCTAATTTCTAAACGAAACCGAGCTAGATCTGAGAGAAGAACAACTTTTAAGGAAGAACCTTCAACATTTGAACAAAAACTGGATGCCATTATTAAAGGTATGGACAGACTGGGAGATAGAGTGGAAACTATTGCGAGAAAATATTCATGGGAGGGCCAACCAAGCGGCAATGTAAGAAATCCAAACTTTAGAAAAAATCATAATCCAAATGTAGGAAAAGTTGGCCCTAATCAGAACATTAGACCTCCATTCCAAGAAAACTATGCTGAATCTTCAACATCTAGTGAACCAACAGAGGATACCCAAATTTTCTTAATGGGTCTCAATAGTGAACAGCAAATCTTCCTAACTCAGGAAGACCAAGAGGCCCACACTTTGGGTCAGTTTCAAATGCAATCAGGGGAATCCTTTGATTTAGAGAGGGATATGATGCCGCTATCTATGAGGTTCATAAACAATATAAACTAAGAACCATGACGGTAGATATCCCTGAACCCAGCAAGCAGAAGAATTCCAAGCAGCCCAGAAAAGCAAAGGATAAAACTTCCCTATAGAACTCCCTGCGAAAAACGATCTCGACCCAAAAGAGCCCATGGTGGAGGACATATCAGACTTACAGCCATCCAACAATCAGCCATCCACCTCTTCTCCTCCAAAAGAAGATGCAAATAAATCTCATGAAATTAATTCTAAAGAGGATTCAGATCACGACAGCACTCCTGGGAAAGAAAAAAGAACTGAAAATACAACAGAAAGAGAAAATCTTGTTGCCCGAAATGCAAAACTCCCAATAGAAAAACCCCTCAATTTAGAAACTAAAATAAGTAATTTAAAAATAGCCATCCCACTATCTGAATTTACTAAGAATGAAGTTTTTAGAGAACAAATCAGTAGGTCACTTCAAATTTAAGAAAACAGAGATGCAGTGAATGTCCTGGACAACCAGCCAGAATTGATTTTTGGCCCTGAGGCAAATGGCAAATCGGTAGATGGAGGAGTTCCTCCCTTCTATGTAAGTTTAAACATTCATGACAAAGTGCTTCACAATGCAATGTTTGATTCAGGAACTTCCCATAATATAATGCCTAAGTCTGTAATGGAAAAGTTGGACCTAGATATCACAAGGCCATATAAAGACTTGTTTTCTTTTGATTCTATTCAGGTCAGGTGTCTAGGATTAATTAAGGATTTATGTGTATCACTAGTCCAATACCCAACCAAGACAATTTTAATAGATGTGGTGGTGGCTGATATTCCACCAAAATATGGAATGCTGTTATCTAGATCCTGGGGTGCCAAGCTTCAGGGATCTTTGCAACTTGACATGTCTTATGCCACCATCTCAGTCTTTGGCTAGCCAAAGAGGTTGTATAGGGAAACTTTGATGAAGTATGTTTTATAGACATTTTTTGGCACTTCAACCCCAATCATCTATATATGGATCCCTCATCACAGAGATCCAGAGGCAGGAATTTTGAATCTTATAGAGAAGTGTTGTTGGTTTTCTAGTGTACATTCATAGTGTTGGGTGATCTAAGCTTTGCTTGAGGTGGGGAAGCACTTCCTAGCTGGAGGATGATGCTGGGTCAGAAGACATGGTTGTAATCCTCTTGCTACTTTTCATCTTAATAAAGCTATTCTTGTTTCCTTCCATATTCTTGTCTACTACTTTATATATGCATGTATATGGTTAATACACATCTGATCTTGTATTATTTATGAATTTAGATCCTTGTTTCTTGGATAGTAGTATGTTGCTGTGATTCCACAGGTTCTTTTGAAGCTAGGCAGACAAAGAAGAAGCAACGAAGCTCTATCAAGAAGGAGAAGAAATCAAATGCAAGACTCAGGTTGGTCTTCTTGGTTCTCCTCTCGTCTATTTTCATAAAAGGAAACAACATTAGACTTTGATTGTTTGTTTCTAAGATAGCCACCCATCTTAGTGGGAATAGCAGTAAATGAGTGGACACTATTCCCGGATAACAAAATGGCGACTTCGCTAGGGAGCAACTAGATTACTTGTTAGCCTATCTATCCTTGTTTCTTTTATAAACTTACAAACGGAGCCTGAAGTCAAGCCAGCTAGCCTTCGAACTGCATTTGTTATACAAATGCGAAGTAGATCAATGCTACTTCAGTCTATCTCCATGTTTTGTTTATGAATTAAACAATAGATCTGCAAGAAATCTAATTGCCCTAAGTGGTGGCTCTAGTAACCTCTTAGATCACCCCTGTGTTTTACATACACTGATCTCTACTTATTTGGCCTAAACACCTGAACTAGATTCCAAACTATGAGCGAAATCCTATTCAAAGTCTCGCACTGCTACCATCACACCCTGCCTTCAAGGCTGTCTGTATGCATCGCACTTCTCGAGTGCAGTAGGTGCACTGCATACTGATTTCACTATGTAACAGGTGCGATGGTCAGGGAGGGTTAACTTTACCCTCCGAATGTGGATTTTTCTCACTATTTTCAGCCCTTTTCAAGAGTTTTGCTGTCTGTAGTCAATGTGCTTCTGTGAAAACCCCCTTCTCTTGTATTATTCCACCTCCTTAGTGCAAAGAACTATAAATGTTTTTATGTATTGTGCATCGTTTTTAGTTCTCTTTTGCAAAAAAGTAGCATAGTCAAACTGTCATCTCTAGATCTGAAAGTGTCGTAGCTGTCGTTTTCAGTTTTAGGAAGAAATCCCATTGTTCTTGATAGTCGATTACACAGTTACTATTGCATATGATTTGAATTAGTAGTTTTAAAGTGTCGAAAAGCAATTTTCATTTCGAAATCGCAAAGTGTCTCTCTTGCTTTCACTTCGTTTTGAAAAAGAATTTTGTTGAGTACTGTCGCTTTAAAAGTAATTCAGTTTTGCACATCTTTTTTAACGTCATTCACTCCATTAAGAGAGCTGAAAAAAATACATGCCGTGGCATTTGCATTTTGATTGCTTGGCTTGTTTAGGATGTGCATTTAGTGTGTGCTCTTGTCTGTGTGAAGAAAGATTCTTGACTTTCTTCCCTTTATAGCTCGGATTTCATTGCGAACAGAAGATGCAACGTTGTTATCATCTTAGACTTCATTTTGGAATTATATACACACATGTGGTGAACCTGAAAGGAAAATTGTTAAGCAAGATCAACTTAAAATAAATTCAATGAATCTAACAACGCTTTGGAACTTAACGCACAACATCTAGAGGTCTAGGCTAGAGATGTATTCCGGCGTCGTAAAACCTGGTAATTATTGCTTTCAGTGTTGGTTGGGTGATTCCTCCACTCTGAGACGGCAAGTGCCAGTACGGACTTGTGCTCCCATGTACCGTCGAGTATATATTGGGAGATCACAATAGGCTACATCCTTTATCCTTAGGAAGCCGTGTCTGCCGTCCTATCAATCGCAATGCACCGAGCACAACATTCGGGAAGATTGACTGCCATACCGTAAAAAGTATTCTGCAGTTTTGCGATTGGTTTGGTAATCCTCTCTGCCTAGATCTCCAGAGAAGCCATTTTTCTCCTTTTCAGACTTCTTAAAGGAAAAGGTCCTCTGAGCACTTGTCACTTCAAGCTCAATAAAAATCGAAGGCGATTATAGTCATATTTTGTTTTTTCTCGACTCTTTAAAAATGAAAACAAGTTGTGTCAAAGCGTATAAAATTCATTTAATTCGAAAAAAATTTTCGCCTTTTTATTTTGAGTTGATCAAGTAATCCGCAATCGTGGAAGAAAATCAATCAAAACCCCATCATTCGTGGAGACTCACGAGTCAACCATCATTGACTCTGGAAGCAAAACCGTTCCGGACAAAGCGAACTCGTTTAACCAGATCGAAGTCCCCTAGGTTGGTTGGAGCAAGCACTCCAACATCCTTAGAGACTCCGGTTACTCCAAATATTTCTGGAATCCCTGCCTCTATAGATGAAATTCCGCAATAGCAAAAAGACATTACAACTGACCCTAGTGTGACGGTTAACACTTCTATTCCTGAATTGGATCCATCTATAGCCGATTCGGAAGGCGTTTCTCCCCAACCATCTGCTGCTACAGAACTTACATCTTCTTCGGCACCAGAAATATTTTACGGACCTGACGGTTTGCCTCTTCCTCCTAGATTGATTGCCATAGAAGAGATTGTGGAAGATCCTCCGTCTAGCACTCCAACGCAACTTGGAGCTGGGATCACCTTGTATCCTTCTTCATCAAAAAATATTCACCCACCCTCAGAAGTTCTTGAAGAATCGCTAAGGAATCTTTTGGATAGGCTTAATATGTCTGAACAACCATCAACATCAAGGACTGTGTCACCCAACACAACAACAATGGAATTTCCTTCTGTTATTCCGACAATGTTCGCTGGCGTGCCATCTGTCCCAACCAGCTTTCAATCACTGGATGGAGTCCATCCAGGGACTATTTCGATAGTATGGACTGTTCCCGTTTGTTCGTCCGGAATTATATCTGGAATCTCTTACTTTGATTCTCAACAAATTGATCCGTCATAAGGTCAATTTGGGCAAAATGGTCCCCAAAGGCAAATTATTCCTTTGAGTACTGGATTATCGTCGTATGGAGGGCCATATACCCTTTCATTGTCTTCCTCAGAAGGACAACCATGCGTGAGTTCGCAACAAAATTTGGGTTATGCTAGAATCACAACCAGCGGTTGGGTACCAATCCTATCTCAACAACCAAGAGTTGTATGCTCAATACAACAAATTTCACCTATGAAAAACATCCCCACTACGCTGGCTATTGTGGTAGTATCGCAAGTACAAGCGTCACCAGTTGTATGCCAACCTCAAGTTTTGCAGGTTGCAATACAACAATCTCTTGTACCTTCGACACAACCACAATCACCCACTAGTGGAATGGCACAGGTTCAAACGGGGAACACCAATCCCCATCTTGGTCAAATAGTCAGTGCTGGACAATAGTCCATGGCTTCACAACCATGGCTGGTGCAATACCAACAACCACAATTCCAGCAAGCTTACCAAGGATATGAGCAACAAGTCTTTGCAAGTAATGGGCAGCCGTATCAACCATATCATAATGGTTATGCGCATCAACCTTATCAAAGTTACCAACATCAAATGCATTATGCTGGTATGCAAAGACCGACTGCTCAAACGATTCCATCTTATCTTGGGTATGCTCAACCAAGCCTGAATCAACAGTTGCCTTTCGTGGCAACTTTATAGTTACCGGATCTAAGTCGACTAACAAATGATCCAATTGCCTACGGCCCTTGGTGGCTGGCGATTCCGCATAAACTTCCGTTGGATATTCCTAAATGTAATGAAAATCCGAGTGAAGACCCATCGAATCATGTGATGACCTTTCATCTATGGTGTTCATCAAACACTCTCAATGATGATTCGATTCGGCTTTGCCTCTTTCAGCACATGTTAACTGGTCCGGCAGCAAAGTGGTATATCAAACTACCTTGAGCTTCATTTGATAACTTCAATACCCTAGCCACAACCTTTTTAACCCATTTTCAGTTACCTATCAGGTACGAAACATGAATTGAGCTGCTTAGCAATTTCAAACAAACGACAACCACTCACATATCTGATCATATTCATGAGTGGCAACGTCGTCGTAGAATGGTAAAAACATATGTTCCTGATTAGCTATTGGCTAAATGGTTTATTAAGTCACTGTTACCCGCTATTACAAAATCTGTGGCAAAAGGGGGAGTCATCACTGAAGAGCAAGTTATTGCTCGTGCACAATATCTAGACTTGATCTATACTTAGTCTGGCATGCTCTACGATAAAATCCCTGACGCTCCTAGACCAGAATTCTCTGTTCCTCCGCCTCCTAAATCAAACAAAGACTCTCATGCTGGCAATGGTGTGATAGGTATGAAAAGAACTAAAACCGCGAAGGCCACATCAAAAAAGGCCCGCATGGTTTCGAGTCAAGATGCAAATGAGGAACTTCTAGGCTCCGAAGTAAATGCCATGTCAACAGACAAAGGCAAAGAAACCAAGCAGCGAGGAGGCAAGAAGAAAAAGCAGGGAGACTCGTCTTCTAGAAAATCTTTTGTGAACCCTTCTAGGAATGCGAAACCAAAAAATCCATGCAGTATATGTGACAAGGATCACTGGACCAGAGAGTGTCCATATAAAGAAGAACTTAGAAAATTCTTCAAAAGTTCAAAAACCTTGGCTGTACTGACAGATCCATTTCCAAACCTAGGAACAAATCTGGTTTCTAGTGAAAATGATTCCCATCCCAAGTGCTAATGTTTTCAGTCTCGAAGCAACTGAATGATGCTCTAATAACGACAAGAAGTAAAGATTACGGGAATCCACAGATGTTGAATGTTAGGCCCCTATACTACTAGTGTAACCCCTTATTGTTATTAGTACAACCCACTTATTATATTGATGTACCCATGTAGTGCCATATTGTTACTATTGTGCCCCATAGAAGCCCACTATTGTTATTATTGTGCCCTTACATTATTATTGTTATGTCGGCTCTGATTATGTTATGACCCCTTAGACTCCTATATATAGAAAGGAGGTCTTTTCATTTGTATCATCCAAGAATTGTTCATTTATGTAATGTAAAGGAGGTTGTCCCCTCGAAGAGGCTGAATTCTAAGGCGTTGATCTATCTTTTCTATCTTTTCTTCAGCTGGTTTCATAACATTTGGTATCAAAGCTTTGGATTCTAGGGTTTCACTGCTCCAAACAGGTCATCGTGGAATTTTCGCTATAACTTTTTTTTTGTGACCTTTCAGAAGTTGCAAGAAAAACCCATTTGAGAAGAAGTCGCGCTGAACCTTGGGTCCGCATTTTAGAGCTTTTCACGCAATATTTTCAGAGATATCATCTGAGGAAGTTGGTCTTTTTGCAGACTCCTAAATTACATTCCAAACAGGTGACCTGGGGAAAATCATCATAACATTCTCTCTGGGGATCAGATTAAAATTTCGTAAGAAGGTACAGAAAGAGGACGGACTGTACTTTCTTGTATGCATTTTTCAGATTCAGCGGTCGAAACAGTGACACATGGCACGTCGTACAAGTTCGATCTATTGAATTAGTCTATAATCAGGTCACTGTGGGAGAATTGGTATAACTCTTCATTGGAGAATCCAATTGGGGTTAGACTGGTGGCATTGGAAGGAGGACGTAGAGGACTACTACAAGTCATAGGTTCAGAACTTAAAGATCTGCAAGTACAAAGTTACAGTCATTTCAAGATCGAGCTCCTAAAATCAAGAAAAAGCAAGATGAGGAAGTTTGATGGCAAGGATCCAGTAAATTGGATATGTCAGATGGAGCAATATTTTGATCTACATGGTGTACAACTGTTACAAAAGGTATGTATTGCATCTTCATATCTAGAACCAGATCAATTTTTATGGTATAAAGGGCTTTGTTCTCGTAAAAAACTTGTCACGTGGTCAATTCTCACGGAGGAAATGATAGCACATTATGAGGATACAAAGAGCAACACCTTCTTTAGAGCAACACCACAACAATTGCAAAGAGTAAAAGGGCTTTGTGACATACTAGAAAGTAAAATTATGGCAACAATGAATTCTACTCCTCACAGCTATGAAGATGGAAGTGTTGTTTCTCCTAGCCTTCCACGACCTACAAGGGTTACACCACAACAATTGGAAGAAAAAAGAGAAAAAGGGCTTTGTTACAATTGTGATAGCAAATGCACTAAAGGTCATAAGTGTGTTGAGAAGAAATTATTTTACATAGAGTATGAAGAGGAGGAAGAAAAGGATCAAGAAACATCGAAAGAAGAGGATATACGCCAGGATCCAACCCCAAAGATAGAGAAACAAAAGTCCCAAGATCAAGATGATTCCCTTCGATATGGGCTAGGGCAGAGCTATGCAGGGAAACATGGAAGGGAAATTAACAATTCTAGATCAGAAGGACGTTGGAGCACTGGTAATGGTGGATGGAAAGAAGTCAACCATGGTGCTGGTAGGGACTATAGGCTAGAATCAAGGCACAATGTCTTAGAAGAGTCAGTTCTTTGGCCACAATATGAAGACCATGACACAGATAATAGGGTGGAAGCCACTCCGAGAGGAGCTGTGGACCAGTCTACTGTTACATTGGCTCCCAAATTGATGATTCCACAGCCAGACTTAAAACCATTTGCTAAGAAGTCTGGGAGAATAGATCTTGTTTTACCTGTTCCCAAATGGGCTCGAGAGGATGATGGAAGTGATGCTGAAGACAAGCAGGATCCTCGAGGTCTTGGTTTGAGTTATTCTTCCTCAAGTGAGGATAGTCTTTCTAGCAAGGGAAAAGGTGAAGAACAAGAAATGGCTGTGGAGAATAGCTTTCCTGCAGTCATCTATACTGGAATGAATGAAGAACACAGGCAAAATTTACGGAGATTGGAAGTTGCAGTAATGGAGTATCGTGAGTCTCTTGAAGAATGTGGCAAAAACAATTCAGAAGAAATTGAAAGGAAAGTATCTGCTCACAGAAGCAAACTGAAAGCTGAATTTGGTTTAATGGATGAAGCAGCTGACAATGACAAAAATAATAGTCGCATCCCAGAGAGCAGCTCCCCTGATCGAAAGGAACAGTGGGAAGGGCATAGGCATTCATCTTCAAAGAAGCATAGTCACAGCCACAGCTGCAGCAGGAGCCCTCATAAATCCAATAGAGACAGGGAGAGAGAGAGGGACAAGGATGGTGAGAGAGATCGTGATCATGTTCATCACCGGCATAGAGATCGTGACAGAGACAAGAATCATGACATTCAAATAATATTGCCAGAAATTGAAGAGGAAGGAAAAATCATATTGGAACCTGGAGCAATCACAGAAACAAGAACCCGACAGCTACGAAATCAATCAATTTCAGAGTATCTCATCAAGTGGAAGAATTTACCTGCTGAAGATTCCACATGGGAGGACAAGAATTTTATATAGAAGCATCAAGAAATACTCAAGCGTTGAGGACAACGCTTTTTGAAGGAGAGGGGCATGTTAGGCCCCTATACTACTAGTGTAACCCCTTAATATTATTAGTACAACCCCCTTATTATATTGATGTACCCATGTAGCGCCCATATTGTTACTATTGAGCCCCATAGAAGCCCACTATTATTATTATTGTGCCCTT
>APFE030175845.1:1969-16587 GCA_000404065.3 Pinus taeda
AAATGACTGATTTGGGCTATGTTCATTACTATCTTGGCATTGAAGTAACCCAACATCCAAAATCCATATTTCTTTCTCAAAAAAATACATTGGAGATTTGTTAAACAGATTTGGCATGACAGAGTGCAATCCTCTTTCTACTCCAATGGAACAAAACTTAAAGCTCACAGCTATTGAAGGAAAGGAATTTGAGGATGCAACAAAGTATAGACAGCTTGTAGGAAGTCTCATCTATCTCACTACTACCAGACCAGACATTTCGTTTGTTGTTGGAATCCTCTCCAGGTTTATGCAAAAGCCTTGTGAGGGACATTGGTCTGCTGCAAAAAGAGTTCTAAGGTACTTGAAGGGAGCTCAAGACTTTGGAATCAAGTATACACAGGTGGACGACTTCAGTTTGATTGGATACTCTGATTCAGAGTTCAATGGAGACAAAGAAACTGGGGTATCAACTTCAGGATATGCTATGAGTCTTGGATCAGAAGTTGTCTCCTAGAGATCACACAAACAATCAGTTCCAGCAGATTCCACAACAGAAGCAGAATACGTGGCAGCAGCTGAAGCAACAAAAGAAATTGTGTGGCTGAGGAAAATTCTTGAAGATTTGCAGGTAAAACACGTACAATCAACTCCACTCATGATTGAAAATACCTCTACAATGAAGTTGGCCAAGAACCCAAAGTTCCATGACCGAACAAAGCACATCAATACTAAATATCATCTGATTCGACATCATGTTGAGGCCAAAACAATCCATCTCCATCATTGTTCCACAAATGAGCAAATTGCAGACATCTTCACCAAAGCGCTTGGAAGGGAAAAGCTTGAATGATTCAGAATGATGCTTGGACTCACCAACAACCCTTCAGATTAAGGGGGGGAATGTTGACACCTAATCCTTTTGATTGGGTGAATTATTGTAAATAGATAAATAGGAAATATGAACAGTCATCGGGAGATGAACTGAATAACTGAATAGTTTCTCTCTCATGTATATAATGAGGATCTACCTGATGGAATAAAACAGTCAAATTATTTCTGCCTTACGGAGTTACTGCCTGGCCTGATAGCGAACAATGTTATAAAGCTACAGAAACAAGTTTGGAATTATTAGTGGAGGATCCATCCAAGCCATGGATGAGACTCCATATACGGAGCATAAAAACTCAAAAATTATAGAAAACATATATAATTTGTATTACTTGAATGATGATTGTTTACAATGAGGGTCTTGGCTTATATACCGCCTGGGCACCCTTTTGGGAAAGGGTATGATCTTATGATCATTCCCTTTCATCTAATTAACCTAAAATTAAATATTTTTTACATAACAACGCCTTCGTCTTGAAAGATGATTTGTCTTCAAACCATACGTAACAACGGGTGTTTCTGGGAAAATGGCAATGTTGAACTATATTTGTGAAAAGTTGAAAATTACCCTTGATCCAATACCCCATAATAATGAAGCTAATCAACATCCAAATTCTTCAGAGACATCAAACTCACTAGACTCACATATGAACCTTGAGTCTCCAAATGCATCTTTCATACCCAATCAACATAATAGTAACACGAATTTTCAAAATATGTAGCTTTGGAATCAATACTCAAATATGCATTTCTTGAATCAATACCCTTTCTTTACTCCAATTGCTACATATCAATGAAGAGCAAAGCTTAAGCTCTCCAAATTTGACGGTAATGAGAAATGTAATGTTGCATGGTTCAATAAAGCGGAAGAATATTTCGAGATTTACGGTATGGACAATGATGATGAAAAAATTAGACATGCATCCATGCAAATGGATGGCGGAGCATATAATTGGTATTCGTGGTGGAAAAAGACGACACTTGCTATCAGTTGGAAGAAATCCAAAAACACATTCTTTAAGAGGTTCCAAGGTGTCAAGGAAGAAGAGTTCTTCTCATCACTCACTAGACTGCAACAAAAATGAGGTGTGGACGAATACACTCAAGAATGGGAAACTTTAGCTACACGAGTACCTGGATTATCATAAACTCATCTCATTCAATCATAAATCAAGAGACTTAAACCCCATCTCCACGCTGAGCTTGAGCTTCATGACATCACTTCTATAGAAGAAGTAAGACAGAAAACAAAAGTTGTTGAAAAGAAGCGCGAAAAGATGCAATGGCCACAAGTTGAAAGAGTATATTCGAGACGAACATTTCCCCAAACTGCGAACTCAAATGATACAAAATATGTTCCACCACATCTTCGTGAAGGAGAAAAAACTAATGTGGAAATGCAAAGAATTAAAGAAGGTAAGTGCAATCGTTGTGGCAAAAAATGGGACCCTAAACATAGATGTGTTAAAGGAGAAGAAACCAAGAACCTGTATACATGTGAAGCAACCAATGATCCAGACAATGAAAAATCAGATGTAGAAGAAATTGAAGGTTCTCCACAATTTTCTCCAGAACTAGATAACACAAATATTCCGCAAGTGTCATTATCGGCCATGATAGGTATATCTCAGCCCTAGACATTAAAGTTAAAAGGGCATCAAAAAGACCAATGTAATGGTTCTAATTGATACCGGTAGCACTCACAACTTTTTGGACTCAACTATGGCAAAAAGGCTCAACCTTTTTGCATTTCATATGCCCAACTTGAAAGTTATGGTAGCTGACTATAAGGAAATTGAAAAAGTAGGGAAATGCCATAATGTCAAATTATAGATTCAAGACTATAATCTAGAATATGTGTTCTACATTGTGACATTAGAAGGAGTGGATGTGGTCCTAGGTATCCAATGGCTTCAAACCCTAGGCACTTACTCTTCCAACCATCAAAAGAAATTTATAAAATTTAAATGCGAACGGCAGAACTACCAGTTATATGGGTTCCAGGCCCCTGAGAATCAAATTGTATCATCATCCCAGATGATGAAAATGATTTGAAAGGGAGCGCCAACTTATTTAGTGTAGTGTCATCAATTAGAAATGCTAACTTCAAATATGGTTAGTGAAGAGTCACCTAAAGTTCACGAACTAATTCAAAAGCACAAGAAAGTGTTCCAAGACCTTCTAATAAAGTTGCCTCCTAAAAGAGAAAGCGAAAATACAATCGAAGTCAAATCAAGATCAAATCCTATCAACATCAAACTGTATCAATATCCACATCATCAAAAAACTGGAATTGAGAGATTAGTCCAAGACCTTTTAAAATGTCGTATTATCACAAAAAGCAGAAGTTCATATCTTGCTCCAGTTGTTTTAGTTCGAAAAAAAGATATATCGTTTAGACTACGCATAGATTACCTAGGGCTAAACAAGATAACGATTAAGAACAAATTTCCAATCCCATTTATTGATGAAATGTTGGATGAACTTCATCGAGCTAAATACTTCTCAAAATTGGATTTGAGATCAGGGTACTACTAAATAAAGATAAGGTTGGAAGACATAGCAAAAATCATGTTTTGTACACATGAAGGTCACTATGAGCTTAAGGTAATGCCTTCTGATCTAGCTAATGCCCCAACAACATTCCAAGCCACCATGAATGAGATTTTTCACCCATATCTAAGGAAGTTTGTGTTAGTGTTCTTCGATGATTTTCTAATTTATAGCAAAACATGGAAGGAGCATATAAAACATTTAGAGCAAGTTCTCACTGTATTAGAAGAGCATCAATTTAATGCCAAGAAATCCAAGTGCACTTTCGGGAAAGAGGAAGTAGAGTATATCAAACATATAATATCTAAGGAAGGAGTAAAAGTAGATCCTAATAAAATCAAGGCTATAAGAGAGTGGCCCAAACCAATTAACATATCCAAGTTAAGGGGTTTCTTACGGTTAACTAGATACTATCGAAAGTTTATTAAAAACTATGCCCATGTAACTACTCCTTTGACAAACCTTCTAAAGAAAATTTCATTTCGTTGGGATGAGGAAGAAGAAAAGTGTTTTGAAGACTTAAAAGAGATTATGTCTAATGTGCATGTATTAGCAACTCCTAATTTTTCAAAATCATTTATAATCGAATGTGATGCTTCAGGTTTTAGTATAGGAGCAATATTGATGCAAGATGGTCATCCAATAGCTTTCGAAAGCAGGAAGCTCAATAAGAAAGAACTTCTTAAGTCTACATACAACAAAGAGATGCTCGCTATTATGCGCGCACTAGCCAAGTGGAGGCAATATCTTTTGGGAAGTAAGTTTTCCAATATGAACAGACCATAACAGTGTCTGGTACCTCCTCCAAGAGAAAACGCTATTTGAACAAAAACAAAAGTGGATTGAAAAAATTGTTGCGTTTTACATGGAGATATTACATAAAAGGGGAAAGGACAATGTAGTGGCAGATGCTCTTTCCAGAAAATATGAAGAAACATCCTTGTTTGCAGTCTCAACTATAATCACATAATGGCTTTAATGAAATCCAAAGTGAATATGTAAAAGACCCAGAAACATATGCTATAACCAATAATCCTACTCAAAATCCAAAATTCGAAAGGAAAAACGATATTCTATGGTATAATGGGAGAATTTACTTAAGCCCTAACTCTAAATTTAAATCTAAGGTCCTCAAGGAATTCCATGACTTATTTTCAGCAGGACATGTAGGGCTCTTTAAAACCTACTATAATGCACATCAGTGTTTTTATTGGAAAGGAATGAGTAATGACATTCAAAAGTATGTAGTAGAATGCGACCAGTGCCAAAGGAATAAAAGTGAAAGCGTTAAGACCCCTGGTCGACACCATCCCTTGAATATTCCTAATCAAAAGTGGGAAGAAGTATCAATGGATTTTATTGAGTGATTACCCATGTCAGACCAGAAGGACAAAATTCTTGTAGTAATCGATAGACTCACAAAATATGCACACTTTAATGGGATGAAGAAATCAGATTCAACAAAAGAGGTCGCTCAGATATATTGTAAAAATGTCTACAAATTACATGGTTTTCCCCAAGTCATTGTTAGTGATAGAGATACCAAATTTAAAGGGAATTTCTGGAAGGAACTCTTCAAACATGTTGGGACGTACCTCAACATAAGTTCAGTGTATCATCCCCAAACAGATGGACAAACAGAGACTATCAATAAATACTTAGAAGCTTACCTTCATTTTTATGCAACAGATAAACAAAATAAGTGGTCTTAGTGGTTACACCTCGTTGAGTGGTGGTACAATTCAACATATCAAACTTCTGCAAAAATGACCCCATTTCAAGCTTTGTACGACTATGACCCTCCTAAATGGAAAGACTTGGCTTTCACCGAAACTAGAGTTCCAACAGTTAAAGACTAGTTGGAAAAGTGAAGCGAACAAAGTTTCTTCTTCAGATTAATTACTCCAGAAGACTTGGAATATAAAGATATCCAGGAGGATACAAATATTATATATTAAATGTGTGAATAAGAATAATTATACAAATGAGAGTGAGAGGTCTGCTTATATATTATATAGGTGCCTCTTCATGGAGAGTCATGTCTCATTTAGACATGACTCTTCAACCTAATTACAAATTAACTAATTATTATTAATTATTATCATTTACATTATTTCCTATATATTTATTCATAACAAAGAGACCCAAAAAATCCTTCAAGCACTGAAAGAAAATCTAAGTATTGCAAGGAATCACATGAAGCAACAGGCCGACCAAGAATAGATCAGAAAGAGAATTTGAAGCTGGAGAGTGAGTACTTGTTAAAGCTTCAACTTTACAAACAAGTATCCCTAAAGCAGAAGGGTAAAAACAAGCTAGCACCAAAACTCTATGGACTGTACCATATCAACAAAAAGATCAACCAAGTGTCATATAGCTTAAACCTTCCTAATAACAGTCGAGTTCACAAAGTTTTTCATGTATCTTGACTTAAAAAAACATTGGGCAAACACCCATCAACACAAACTACCATGCCAATGTTAGATGATGAAGGCAAGCTCATTCTAGAACCAAAGGGGATCAGCTCATTCTAGAACCAAAGGGGATCATCATTACCAGATAGAAGAAGTTACGTTCATGAGTAATTAAAGAATACCTTATCAAGTGGAAGAATCTACCAAAGGAAGAAGCCTCTTGGGAGGCAAAAGCATTTCGCCAGGAAAACTCATCGTTACGTATGCTTTGAGGACAAAGCATCTTTCAAGAGGGAGGCAATGTTATGTAAAAATTATTTAATTTTAGGTTATTTAGACGAGAGGGTGCGATCATTAAGATCATGCCCTTTCCCAAAAGGGTGCCTATGGCAGTATATAAGCCAGGGACACCCTTTTGGGAAAGGGCATGATCTTATGATCATGCCCTTTCGTTTAATTAACCTAAAATTAAGTAATTTTTACATAACAATATACTTGACAAATACCAGACTGGATTCGTTTAGTTGCTATTGTCACAAGGTTTATGTCTTCAACAAAGACCATACATTTGAATGCTGCAAAGAGGACCCTAAGTTATGTAGGGAACCATACATTGTGGCATCAAATGCAACAGAGATGCTGACTTTCCACCTTACAAAGTACTCAAATGCTGATTGGAGAACTTGACTATGACTTGCAAGTGCACTTGGAATTTTAGAGGTGTACAAAGAAGAGACTTTTAGTTGGAGAGACAATTTACCCAATAACATAATTCATCTTGGAACACAGAAATGAAAGGTTCTTCTCATAAGTGTTCTTCCTGCTCTAGGAGCTACTCGTTCTATGAAACAGAACCATCTGAATTTAGTTGAAGGCTGGTTCTTCTCATAAGTGTTCTTCCTGCTCTAAAATTTCAAAAATGCCACGTGAAATAAGAACCATCTGAATTTAGTTGAAGGCTGGTTTTTAATTGCCACTAATATCCTCAGATTTCCAGAACAAGATGGTCCAGCTAATATCTTGCTCTAATTCTATCTCATTGGTATTCACGAAACAAGAAAACCATATCATGATAGTAATCAGTTAACGCTGACAATGACCACTTCAATGGACAACACTTCGATCACATATGGAAAATATTGTAGCCAGTTTCAGGTATCATGCAGCTGACTGAAAAAATATTGATCATCCACATGAGCAACCTTTAGACAAAACTGTAGTGCAATAAGATAAAACCACCCAGAGTAAACATACACTTCCTCCCAAATGAAATCTGTGATCAGCTTGCAGAAGAAAAGCATCGGGTATTGAATGAGATGTAAACCAACTCAATTCGGTCCAGAAATCATAAATTAAGACCAAATTAAAGAAAAGTAGTTCGCCCTCCTCTTCTGCTTTGTTTATCAAAAGCTGTGTTGAACTTGTCGATAAGTTCGTTCATGGTACTGCATCAAACAATATATGAATATATTCAATTTTCAAAGAGTTTCTAGAGAAATACAAATAATCAATCCTCTGGATTGATTTCCCACATACCTGGAACAATTTGTGATCATAGCTAGGTAAGCCATCAACAATGTATCGTTATATTCCTGTTTCAAACAGAAGTATGAGATGTGGGAACCAAACTACATATTTTTGCATTTCCTAAGATACAAAAACAAGCATGAATCAAAATAAAGAGTACAAAGGGGTGAACTCTGGACAAAGATCAATTAATAACCCAGGGTGTAAACCCTGTATGCCTCAATTATAGGCTAAACATCTCCCCAATCTCTGCAAGTGTCAACAATTTTGACTTAGCAGAAATAGATATACAACTTAAGGCCTTGTCTGTGAGAAGTTTTGTTGGAGTACAACATTCACATATAGACTAACCATCTCCTAAAAATCTTCAGATGTAAACGATTTGAACCTGAGTTCGCAGACGTTGATATACAATTTAAGGCGTTGTCTGCAAGAAGTTTGCATAGAACTATAATGCTCCAATAACTAATATTCAAGTATCTTTTTTAGAATGAAGATAACACCTGTATACGTGTTGATTGGTAGTTTAGCTGTAGGTCTAAGCACAATTGTAGGGTAGTTCGTTAGTGTAACAATTGGAGATTTCCAGTAGAACACTGCTACTGTGTTTGTGTATAAATAAACGTATCTATGAATAGAATATTGGTACTTTGTGTCTCTTTGCATTATTGCACTCCCACCTATTCTGCCATGCTATCAGAACAGGATTGGGCTTAGCTCTCTCACAAATATCCCGAGAAGATAAGAGCCTCTGAGATGTCATCCTCAGTACGATAGCATATGTTAATTTTCCATAGGGCTATATTGTTCTATGCTTTAGATAATTGCATTACATCTTTTACGCATTAAATTCACCCCACAGCATCATAACATTGTTAGCAATTATGTAAAAAGAACAATATCATCAACAATGCAGTGGAACAATAAAGGAACATCAGAAGAAAAACATGCACAAATAGAGACACCAGAATTTGGTTGGAGACCAGGGCAAAACCCCACAAGGGGGAAAACCCAGAATTCCATTCTTCTTCTTCTATTAGATTTCATCAATTGTTCAGCTGAGATACAAAGAACAATATAATCTATCACAACCGGCTACCTAAGGCCTAAACAGATCTTGTTCACAACTTCGTTTGTGAACAAAATTCAAATCATGAAATAGGGTTACTGCAACATCACTGTATCAGAATCTGAGTTTCTCTTCAGGGTTACAGGTGACAAGGGTCTGCATATATACTTAAGATGGTGCCATACCAGTAAGCCAATACCAATAATGTTCCGCCATACTACTGCTGTTCTGTGAACCATATACCACCCTGCCATACTGGGCCATGTGGACCATACCAACCAGACACCACCAACCGGGCCATACCAACCAGGCACTGTCAACCAGGGCATAGGGCCATACCAACTGGGACTGTCAGCCAGGCCATAGGGTCATACCAACTGGGCACTGTCATCTGGGCCAAGGGCCATACCAACCAGGCAGTCAACCAGGCCATACGGACATACCAACTGGGCAATGCCATCCATACATACTGTGCATTGAGGTCATGTCAGAACATACCATAAAACAAGAGACGCGAGACTGACGAGACCGTAACCATAATGCAGGACTAAAGACAAGAATCGATGCCATTCATACTGAACTGAACTATATACAAATCCAACCATACTGTAGCGAGCGAGTCATACCATATGCAGTGAGAGCGATGCCATGTCATACCATACACAGTGCAAAGCCACAATATAACGCAATCTCACATAACAAATCGAAGCCACAGGAATGAAGCGGTATTATATGACAAATCAATAGCACAGGTATATAAAGCCAAAATATGAAGCCATGAAACGATACTACAAGTATCACATATAAATCGAAACCAAAATACGAAGAGAAGCCATAGCTAGGTCTAAAGATATATCACAGTAATGTGAAAGGCATGTCACTGTAATAAGATATTACTGTAGAAAGAGAGATGTATCCCTGCGAAACTGCAACCATGCGGGAGTGTAACCATATGAGACATTATAGCAAATGCTATAAAGAGAGTACAGGAATAGTAAATGTGAGAGACCCGTCCCAATATATCGATAGTCCTGAAGATGTGGGAGACCTGTGAAACCCATCCGAAAATCTCAGAGCAATTTCTTGACATATCCAAGTCCCATTCGGAGATCAACTCAATTGGGTATATATAGTTGTTTCTGTAAAGGGTCATGACCTTTGAGGGGAGCCAACATGAAGCCTTTGAAGCCGACCTGAAATTCTTGGTGAGAATTTAAATTCAAATAGTATATTTCCCTCCACTGGATTGAGGCCGACCATAATAAAATTATTTTTATTTATACTTTTAAAACTTATTTTTTCATAATTAAATACAGGCTAGGGAATTTCTCCCTAGCTGCCAAAATTAACAACATAGAGTCTTTTTACAGTAGAATTTTCCAGTTGGTTTATGTGCAAAAGGTGAGAGTGTTGTTTAGTTGTTGAGTAGAGATATAAAGACTGCTTGTGTTGTGTAAATAAGCCTCAGAATCTGCAATAAATCTGTTTCCCAGGGATTATGTAGAGCAATATGAAGAGATGAACCTGTCCAGATTCCAGAATGTAGCAAGCTGTCAGCCTCCATTGCCAGAAGGTAAACCATTGATTGAGGACCATGGAGATTCACTGTAGCTTGTCAGATGATGGGGCGAATAGCTGACCTGTTAAAACCAGGTACTAGTGCTCATACTTTGATTGTAAATGTTAGCATTTCAAAGATGATTTACAAAAGGGTGGATGAGATAGTTCTCAGGTTCATCAAATCTATATTGCAGAATGCTTGTTCGAAGGGAGATAGTGTATGAAAGACTGTTTTACTGCTGCAATAAATAAAAAGAAATCACATTATTACTAAGGAAAAACGGAAGGTAAAGTTTTATTTTGGTCATTTGATATTTTGATATGACCCAATATAAACCCAAATCAAGAACGATGATGATGACAATAGAAGTGTTTTCTTACACTGAAATATAGGTATCTCAAAGGCCAGGGGGAATTTGAGGTTTAGCTCAATATAGATTTCTCTCCAACAATTTGGATGATATGGAGATTGGGAGTTTGGGAATTATACCTTTACAAAGCGGATGAGATAGCATGATGGAATTTGGTACCTCCAAAATTCCAGAAATGCAAAAGGGGAATTGCTGATTAAGTTGAAAGTTTCACTTGTATTTGTTGTCCGTGATTTTAGTACTGTATTGTTAAGAGGGCGTGTTGGAGTATAATGCTACAATGGCTAATATTTAGGGATCTGATTTGGATGGAGATAGAGCATGTATACATGTTGATTAAGATTAGTTTAGCTGTAGGACCAAAAGCAATTATAGGGCACTTTGTTAGTGTAGAGATAGGAATTTTGCAATAGAGCTCTACTACTGTGTTTTTGTATAAATGAATGTATCTATGAATAGATTATTGAGTACTATTTTTTGTCTGTCTTTGTAGTGCTGCATTCCCCAGTATTATGTTAATTTCTTGGTGGGACTCTTTGAAATTGAGACCAATTATGAAGAGATGAGAAATGTCATTTCTGTTGAGATATGTAACTAGGTTCAATCTTCATAATGACATATGTAATCATGATTTTATGTGTTTGATGTAAAGAGAAAAATAAATTTATTATTGTCATTCTAGAGGCATGGGTTTCATGCTCAAGGAAAACTTATTTATAGGTCAAGCACCTATTGAGTGCTTCTAGGACTTGTCATTGAGCCTACAAGTCAATTGAGTCATCATCATGTATGGAAGACCCTTTTAGGCATGTTACATCTTGAAAAGAAAATTTATGTAAAGTCAAAGTATCAAATAGACCCTCCAAGACCTTGTCATCATCCAATAAACAAGTCCGCCTTCATGAGTAGACAAGTTAGCCTAAAGACAACAATTCGACCTAGAAAGAAGCCTATATATAAAAAGACTTCAACCTCATTTGAAGATCATCCAATCAGCTCTCAAGAAGTTCGATCTAAGAGGAGGAGAGGACGAAAAAGGAAGCTGAATACCTAACAAAGAAAGAGAAGGAAAAAGCGAAGCTTTTGTGATTGTCTTTGGGCTTCTATCCTTCACATGTGCGAGAGAATTAGGGCATCAATTGCAGCAGTAAGACCGAGATTGCAGTTACCTTAGGAGACCGAAATTAGGTGTGGAAAAGACTAAGTTTGCAAACTGAGTAGTCAAGAAGGAGAAGGCTATCCAAGGGAAGAAGGAAAGGAAGAAAATTCATCATTATTATCCCACACGTGCCATCTAGGGTTTCTGCAGTCAAAGTTGCAGAAAAAGCTGCTCGTGGTGGAAGTTGCTAAGGAAGCAGTTGGGATTGAAGTTGCAGAAGTTGCTAAGGTCGAAGTTGCTAGAGAAAAGAAAGCTCATTGAGGAAGGATTGACTTGGTCTTGGAGGGAACTTTGACAAGGGTCCTAGGTCTTGGAATTTGTCATTTGAATTTCTATAAAAGAAGAATTCTTGTGGGATTTCCTCTCAAGAGGAAAGGTTTTGGCCCTGCCCGATAGCCTACATCTTGTGTCCTCTTGTCTCATTGTTCTTTATTGTTTGGTAGTTGTTTCATGATAAGAATACTAATTATAATCAAGTGAAAGAAGAAGTTAATCAAGTTAAGTAAAAACACATCACAAGTAGTTATCAAAGTAAGAGAAATCACCTAATATCACTACCCCTAGATTTCTCAACATGGTATTGGAGCTACGGTGACAAGACAAGGAAAGGCAGCTTGAAGAAAGAACCTAAGAAGCATCAAGGAGGACTACCCATCTCATCACAAGGACCATACCCTCTAGAAGCAACAACAAGAAGAAGACCTCAAAGACACTACTTTCAAGAAGAACCCTACTTCCACTCAAAGAAAGAAGGGCTACACATTTGAAGCATGTTGAAGTCTCCATATTCTACATTTCTACATCACAAGGAAGCAAAAAGAAGCATTGCCATCATCATTAAAGAAATCACAGTGATCTCCCTCTCTTTGAAGGAAATTCAAATTTCAAGTATATTTGAAGAAAGACATCTCTAAAAGAAGAAGTTTTGTCATCTTCAAGGAAGCAAACATCAATCATCATCAAGAAAGGCATCAAGTTGAAGATATCATCATCAAAGGAGCATCTTCACTTGTCAAGTAAGTATCTTTATATCTATGTTTGAATATACTATCAAAATGACTTCATTCTGCAAGGAGAGAAACAAACTGGTTGGGTTATCAAACTTCCTTGCATGGAAGAAGAGGATAGATTTGATCGTTATAGAAAATGAAGTCATTGACAATGTCAAGGGTAATGTCTCCAAACCATCTCAAGAACAAGCTCAAGCTCTAACGAAGTATATGAAAGGGGAAATAAGGGCTCAAAGAATCCTTATAGAATCAATCAAGGATCCCCTCATCCCTTATGTAACAAAGTTGGAGAAATCAAAAGAAATCTATGATAAGCTAGTAGAATTGTTCTCCGTAAGCACTGTCGGAGAAGTTATATTTTTGAGAACTGAGCTATACAAGATGAAGGTATCAAAGGAAGAAGGAATAGCCTCATATCTTATCAGGATGTCACAAATAAGAGACCAACTACAAGAGTTGGCAGAATATTGTCCGATAAAGAAATGACCATCGTTGTACTCAATGCACTCCTTGATGAATGGGGTAACTTTGTATCAAGTATTTATGGAAAGAAGGAAGCTACTCAATTCAATGAACTTTCGTCATTATGTAAGATTGAAGAAACATGGTTGAAGGCAAAAAGTGATAATGGATCAACCAAACAAGTTCAAGCATATGCTTCCATGGCCAAGAGAAAAGGAAAGTTTGGTCTTCAGAAAAGGAAGAAGATCGATATGTCAAAGATACAATGCTAAAAATGTAACGAATATGGGCACTTTAAATGAAATTGTCATGAACTTAAGAAGGACAACAAGAAGATAAAATAAAGAAATGAGACCCATATCACTGAAGAAGTGGAAGAACCTGAAAAGAAGAAATCAAAGGAGGAAGTGAAAGATCTCTACTAAGACTGAAATAATCTCCTTCACTTAGTTCTTCTCCGTTTTGTAAAAGATAGCAATCATAATAGGAAGCATCTCTAGCATTAAGATGCATTAATAATTGAAATAGAGATGACATTGTCATAGAAGCTTGAAAGAATAGCTGAAGTAGAAGTCTACATGGTTTTAGCAATCATCATGATAGAATGTAACGAATAAAATATATAAATAATATAAACATAATGTAAAAAGATAATAATCATAAACAATAGTTAGTTAAGCTAGTAATTAGGTTGAAGAGGCATGTATAATAGGACATGACTCTTCATGAAGAGACGCTTGGTATATAAGCAAGCCTCTAGTAATATAAATATAATGTAAAAAGATAATAATCATAAATAATAGTTAGTTAAGCTAGTAATTAGGTTGAAGAGGCATGTCTAATAGGACATGACTCTTCATGAAGAGACACTTGCTTGGCATATAAGCAAGCCTCTCGTTCTCATTTGTAAATCATTTATTCTGATTCTTATTCATACATTTATATAATATTTTTATCCGCATGGATATCTTTATATTCCAAGTCGTTTGGTGTAATTAGAAGGAACTTTGTTCGCTTCATTTGGTATCAGAGACACGTTTGGCTGATCACCAGGCCTTTGGCTATCAACCTATCATCAACCTTGTTGTTGTCATAATTGAAGCGTTTCGCCACACATTGGGAGATTCGCCATTTTTTAGGTCTTTGGCCATTTGCTACTATTTAGAAACCAATAGTAATTGCCTGTGGTTTTAGAAACCAGTGGTAAGTTTTACGTTTTACGTGGAGAACATTAACCTAGGTTTTAGAAACAACCCATGGTATTTTAGAAACCAATGGTAATTGCCCGTGGTTTTAGAAACCAGTGGTAAGTTTTACATTTTACGTGGAGAACATTAACCCAGGTTTTAGAAACAACCCATGGTAATTGCCCATGGTATTTTAAAAGTAAAAGATATTTTGATAAACATTGGAGAAAAAAGGTGTGATCTAAATAATTTTAATCGTTCAAATCTAAAGATTGTGACCATACGAAGAGTCAAGAGTCCCGTCTCATCCAAATTTTGTGAGAAAAAAAATATTATTATAATTATAAAAAGGAATACTATATGTTGTCACAAAACCATGTACTAAGGGCTGCTACTTAGTGAGATCTCATGCAACTGTTTCAAACCAGACTTTAGA
>APFE030175845.1:16982-39575 GCA_000404065.3 Pinus taeda
AGGGGTATTGTGCTTTTAATACAAAAGAGTCCTAGTTCTAATCAAATTCTGCTACCATCTCCTCGTTTGCATGATTCCCTCCTGATCTCTGACAGCTGTGCTTTTCCTGTAGGAGCTGGAATATATCTTGAGGAGCATTCGCTGTATTGGCTGCCTTGGATTCTGAGTGTGTTGCTAACTCAGCCTTTGATGAAGAAATATCCTCTGTTTTCCCGGTCCCTGTTTTAGTCCATGTTCATTTTCCAACCAAAATGCTTGAAGCTGTATAATGACCTTAATGACCATACCATAACACCATATGCCTGAATAATCTGGATGCTTCACGAATACTGCCAGGTGTTGAACTCAAAATTCTGGTAATCCTACCAGAAACCCTAATTCTGTGGTCATAGGTACTTTATGAAACTTGGTAAAGACAAAAGGTTTTACCTTTATGCATTAAGGCTTACATTTGTCAACCTTTAAAGGCTTAAGCAACCATGGTGATTTCCTTTTCATCCTCGAAGCCTTTCTCCACAAAATTTGATGACCTTAGCATTGTTTTCGAATTTTCCCTTAAAAACAGTCACCTACAGCAGTTTCGTAGCGCGCTACGAAACTGTTGTTCTTTGCAAAATCACAGTCTTTAACGAATTTCTTCAATTGTTTTAGACTGTTACAGCTTCATTTTCAGTTCCAAAATTGCTTACTTTCCTTTCTTTAATACATGCCTCAAAAACATTAATTAACTTAAGAAAAATGAAAAAACTTGGTGCAACATTGAAATTTAATTCATTTAGCAGCTAACTTGCCTAGCTGAGCCTTCAGCTTTGCAAGTTCACTCTCCATGGCTGCAATCTCTGATACTGTCTTTTCTAGATCAGCCATCTCATTGTCAGTTGCTTCCCATTTCTCCTTGGTGGATGAGGTTTTATCTTTCTTAACCAAAGGAGCCTTTTCCTTTACCTCTTTCTTTCTGCTCTCCTTTGTTTCTTTGGCCTGGGCTATCTGCTTTCCTTTTTGTTTGGCCTGCTCTCTGGTATAGATTGTTCTTTTAGTTTCCTGTACTTTCTCTGCCTTCACTGCCTTTTCTGCTTTCTCTATCTTAGGCAATGGTTTGGTTTGCTTTGTTGTTACCTTGGCAGTCTCCTCACCCTTTGGGACTTGTTCTGCTACTCGGGCTTGACCTCTAGTGATTGGCCTTCGAGGCTTGACCATGAATTCCTTTCCAGCCTCTTCAAATCTTAGCCTTTTTGAGGCTTTTGATTTCTTAGAGCTATCAGGAGATGACTGTGTTAGGTCTATTGGCATGGGCTCCACCTGTACTGATGTGGCTTGTTCAAAGTCAATTGCTTCTAGCAAATCCTTAAGACTAGCCTTTGACATGGGGCTGTCTTCTACTGCAATTGACTTTCCTTTTTCTTTGCTCAACTGGCTCCTTGTTCTGATCCTGGTTTCTGATGCAACTTCACTTGGCTTGGATGCAATTTTCTGATATTTCATCTTCTCCTTGGATGGTTTGGGTGTCTCTTTAATGATTACGGGTTTCCCTGATTGCTTTGATTTATGCTTTGGCTTCTTTCGGTCTTTAGCCTGCTTCTTAGGCTCAGCTAATGTAGGCTCTTCAACCATTGTTGCCAGTGTAGGTTCTTCAACCATTGTAGACTCTTGAGTCTTTCCTTCTTTTTCCTTATCTGGTAATGGGGTTAGACCGGTTTTGCTTTGGAAACCTGACATGAAAATAAAAGAGTCCCAATCCCTCCCGATTTTATGCAGGCTATCTAACACCAGTAGCTTGATTAAACCATGATGGAAGAGAGATGTCTCATAATTATCCTTTTTAAACTGAACTTTGTCACACATTTTGCCTAGACTCCTAAACAAATAGAAAGGAATATCTATGGACGCCTTCCCTGTGAAATGTAATAAAAGCTTGAAATGGTAGGAGTAGACTTTAGTGTACCTTCCCTCGCATGTGAGGTACTTCTGAATGGCTGTGAGGAGCAGAGCATAATGCTCTTTAATATAATGCCTGGGTATTGCCTTAGAAAGGTCCTCGTTAACATATTGATCTTTCAGAAACTCCTTACATGGAGTTGTATCAAACTTGTAGTTTTTAAACCACTCCTGACCACTCCTTGGGATCTCGGTGACAGCAGAGATAGCTTGCGGAGATACAGGGAATTCTAATAATGCAACTTTAGAATTCAAGCCACTAAAGTTTAGAGCAAAAGCTTTGGTTACCTCTGTGTGTCCGCCCTTCAGTTTTTTCACAGAACCTCCAGCAACCCGCCTGTTTGAAAGCTCGAGCAACACCTTCATCTTTAAGCATGAGATCAAGTCCCTCTGGTTCAGTTCTGAGACATCTCCCGGATCTATGCTCTCGTTTCTCCATCTTGCTCGGAAAATTCTTGCACAGAAAACTTAATTAGCAGCTCCAATTTACTCACCAGCTTTAGCTTCGAAATGCAGGCTCGCTTGCAGTAGTCTCTTTTTGAATGAGAATTCGGGCGGCTTCCTTGTGTTTTTCAAACATTCACCATAGAATAGGCACGTTAATGCAGTCATGAATAAACATAATTGCACAACCATACCTCATAAGATTGATTGAAGTAATTGACATGTGTGTGATCCTATCTCTAATGGCGGGATGAATCCTATCATGATCTGGAGGGGACGTCGACTGACACATATGAACGGTTTTTGATGACTCACCTCCCAAGATTTGACATTTCAAGGAAATATGCTGCAGAAAATACCCGAATCCCCGATTTCATAGCGCAGGCAATCATGAAATGACATACCGCGCTACGAAATGGCTGCTTAATGATATGCTGCGGAAAGGTGGAAAATGATTGTGCAACTAAACTGGCCAATCATATTATGCTACGAAACTGTGCAAAGTCAGAATGATGTAATCAAGACTAGATATGCTATGAGAGATGGAATCTAACGGTTTCTTACAAGGACCTACATCAATACCTTTGGAAAAACTGACTTCAAAGTAACACACCTAAAAACCTATTGACTTGAACCAAAAAATTTTATATGGATCTTTGGACATAGGTGAACTTGTAGTCTTAAGTGATAACACTATATAAGCCTTATATATTTACATATAAAAGGAAAAGCAGGTCTCAAAAAAGTATATATAAATTTTATATAATTATAAATTTTATAATATATATAAATTAAATTATATAATATATATAATTATAATTAATATATATTATAAAAATTATTATTATTAATAAAAAAAATATTAAAAGAGTGAGCCAAAAAAAAGGAAGATAAAAGAAGTGAAAAAAAAGGGAATTTCTAAGAAATGAACAAAAACAATTCCAAAGAGATGTAAAACAAGAAATCACAACACTTAAGCAACAATATTCTGGACTTGTGGATATGCATTACAAAGAAATAATGGAAAAGGACGAAGAAAATTCTCGTCTCAAGGACCACATCGAAAAATTACTGGCACAAGTGAAGAAGACTAAAGTCTCAAAAAAGAACTCAAGCAGCATTTATCAGAACAAGAAGAGGAAAATTTACATTTAAAAAACCTTAATAAAAATTTATTAGAACAAATCAGAGATCTAAAAGATGAAAAACTTAAAATTCAAAACACTAAAAATAAGGTTGATGAATCAAAAACCAAAGAACTTTTACGTCTGAGAAATCATAATCAAAGTCTGCTCAATCAAACTAAGAAACTTAAGGAGGATAAGAAAGCATTAAAAGATAAGTTGGAACAAGTCACTCAAGAAGAAGTATCGAAATCTCCAGTCACAACATTTCAAGTTGAAAATAAGGGAACGAATACTGATTCAGTGAATATGGCAACTCAGGAAGACAAGTTAGTTGAAGAAACGACACACGTAGATGTTGCAGTTCAGACAATGGACATCCCAAGTAAATGTTCCATAACCAATTCAACAACATCTTCGCTAGAAGAAAATCTAAAAACTTTATATCGACATCCAAATCATGAGAATAGACGAATCAACCATGCTACATATCTGAACCATTCAGAATCGAAACAACAAACTGATGTTCCAAATAATAGTGATGTAACCTCAATCCAATCTTATGCTAACAAGTCGTTACAAAATTCTAGTGATCAGAGTATTATACAGAAGATTAATCTGGGATGGTCTGATCTCTTCTCAGTGCGACAATTTTGTTTGTCACTAAGAAGATCATATCAACTTGTATCGACGAGGATGACTATTCCGATAAAGAAAGATGTTCGAAGTCGAAAAAGAGATCAAGCCTTTTTCATCGACAAGCTTTGAGGACAAAGCTTTTTGAGGAAGAAGACAATGTAACGAATAAAATATATAAATAATATAAATATAATGTAAAAAGATAATGATCATAAATAATAGTTAGTTAAGCTAGTAATTAGGTTCAAGAGGCATGTTTAATAGGACATGACTTTTCATGAAGAGACGCTTGGTATATAAGCAAGCCTCTCGTTCTCATTTGTAAATAATTCATTCTGATTCTTATTCATACATTTAATATATAATATTTTTATCTTCATGGATATCTTTATATTCCAAGTCGTTTGGAGTAATTAGAAGGAACTTTGTTCGCTTCATAGAAAGAAAGTAGTTCATGGCATCTCCATTAAAAGCATATAAGGACAACCATAGTAGTAGTATGCATGGTTGGAAGAAAGTCATCTAGCTTGATAGAAGATAAAAAAATCATTATACATCATCATCATTAGGAAGGAGCATCCGCGGGATGAGGATAATTAAGATAGTCTACAAATGTCTCGTTGATAGTCTACAGTCCACCTTGTATGGGATCCACTGGTAAGGTATGATGATGAAGATGTGCGGCATATTGAGTTGTTTGAAGTACTTTCTTCTTCAAGCAAGGAAAAGAAAGCTGCTAGAAGGAAGTCTAGATGACCAAAAGAAGGAAAAGGTATGTATATATTTGATAGACAAAGTCATTTCATAATATAGTTGCAGATAGCTTGGTTAAACTGCTCTATCTCATGGGCGTGATTGAAGAAGGATCTCTTCCATTAGAATGATGAATGAAGGCATGTAGACAATGTGCCTTGAACTTCTACATATTGATAAAATGGAATCAACATAATATGACCTCATATAGAATATGAGGTGGTTGGCAATCATGACTCATATGATGAAGGAACTATGTATAGAAGTTCCTGAGGTAGCTATGTGTGAAGAAAGGAAGAAGAGTTCATGAAAGGTGCAACTATTGTCACATAAGATAATATAAGTGATCAACATCCGATAACTAGAAAAATTAGCAATGACATCTCCATGGGGAAGGTACGATGACCTTGATAAAGTCTGTAAAGGAAGGAGACCCTTAACATTGAATGTCTTGGAGATGGAGTCATTGCAGGATGTCGATGTTGCATGAAGTTGATGTCATGACAAAAGGCCATCATAAAAAGGTAACTTTGGTTTGATGTTTATTTTGATTTTTGAAATCATCTAGTTGGGTTGTTACAGGGCTACCAAAAGAGAGTTGTAGATGTCACCTATAACTAGCACTCGTGACTCGATGGAAGATCTTGAAAGAAACATGACTTGGAAGAGGTAGTTGTATGAATAAAATCCAATTATGGGCTAGAAGAACACTTTCCGATGAACAGAAAGATGACATGATTATTGGTTCAACCCTAGGGTTCATTGAAGGAAAGTGATGGATGGTCGATGCCCTAAGAAGAAGATCTAGAAGATGAAGTTCATGACATCAAAAGGAGGAGCCCTACAAGTAGTTGATAGTATGATGATCTCCACCAAAGAGCAAAGTGCTATTGTTGGAAACAAGTCCTTAGTTAGGAGGGAGCTTGGGCAAGTCCCTGGTAAAGAGGGAGCTTGAGTATATTCCTTTTATAAGAATGGGTATATCTTCCCTAGTTGAGAGGGACAGATAGACACATCATTCTTGTCTTCATGTTATGAAGAAAAAATAGAGGATTGGTTAAGCATCTGAGATTGATTTCGATACTCTTTGAGGATGTGGTAGGGAAACCAATAGGCAAGAGTAGCCAAAGAAGAAATTCCTTGACGACGTGTTATTCCAAGACAAGAATTGTCCTAAAAGGACATACCCTTTGAACACTCGGGTGGGGTATGTGCCTTGAGAGACAATGATGATGGTGTCTATCAACCATTGGTCTCGCCAACATTGTGCTCTGATCTTGTGGAAAGATAGAGATGTTAGTCAAGGCCTTGCTATGTGACAATGTTGGTTTATATGATGAGATGCAATAAGATAAGCTTAAATAATAGCTTATGAGATGGCTTATGAATCCAACTCTTCTTATGAGAATTTTTCAGTTTGAGAATGTCCAAGTACCATGTATGGATTATGAATAACTCCCTAGTTAAGAGGGAGTGTTGAAATATGTAATATGTAACTAGGTTCAGTCTTCATAATAACATATGTAATCATGATTTTATGTATTTGCTATAAAGAGAAAAATATATTATTATTGTCATTCTTGAGGCATGCGTTTCATGCTCAAGGAAAATTTATTTATAGCTCAAGCACCCATTGAGTGCTTCTAGGGTTTTTCTGTTATGCTCTTAACCTGCAAATGATACCCAAATACAGAATATGCGAAGAAAAGATACCCAGAACATAGAATACAAAGATTTTATTATTCAGAGAGAAATGTTCACTTGCCTCTTCGAGGGGGCAACCTCCAATAGAGCAGAGCTCGATTACAAAACAAGACACGATGCTCTTCGCAGGGAGTCTCTATCCTATATATATGACTCATACATGCAATACCACGGGCCAATACCGTGGGTTTTATTAATACCATCTATCTAATACTACGGCCCATTTGCAACTCACTGTGGTCCCGTCATTAATTGTGGGTTAACCACTTACAAATATTAATATGGGCTTTATTGACTCTTGACTATGACGTGATCCCATGACATAAATAAGGGGGTTAGGGTGGGACCCTAACATTTTCATTGTGTCTATGAGTCAATTGAGTCATTGTCATGTATGGAAGACCCTTTTAGGCATGTTACATCTTGTAAAGAAATTTTACGTAAAGTCAAAAAGTGTCAAATAGACCCTCCAAGACCTTGGCATCATCAAATAAACAAGTTGGCCTTCACGAGTAGACAGTTCAGCCTAAAGGCAACAATTCGACCTAGAAAGAAGCCTATATATAAGAAGACTTAAACAAGTCGGCCTTCATGAGTAGACAATTCAGCCTAAAGGAAATAATTCGACCTAGAAAGAAGCCTATATATAAGAAGACTTCGATCTCATTTGGAGATCATCCAATTAGTTCTCAAGAAGTTCAATCTTAGAGGAGGAGAGGATGAAAAAGGAAGTTGAATACCTAAAAAAGAAAGAGAAGGAGAAAGAAGCTTTTGGGATTGTCTTTGAGCTTCTATCCATCACATGTGTGAGAGAATTAGGGCATTAATTATAGTAGTAAGATTGAGATTGCAGCTACCTTAGGAGATCAAAGTTAGGTGTGAAAAAGGCCAATTTGCAAGCCGAGTAGTCAATAAGGAGATAACTATCCAAGCAAATAAGGAAAGGAAGCAAATTCATCATTATTATCCCACACGTGCCATCTAAGGTTTCTGAAGTCGAAGTTGCAGAAGAAGTTGTTGGGGGTCGAAGTTGTTGGAGACGCAGCTAGGATCGAAGTTGCAGAAGGCGAAGTTGCTAGAGAAAAGAAAGCTCATCAAGGAGGAAGGATTGACTTGGTCTTGGAGGGACTTTGACAAGGGTCCCCGGTCTTAGAATTCGTCATTTGAAGTTCTATAAGAAGAGAAGAATTCTGGTGGGTTTTCTTCTCAAGAGGAGAGGTTTTGGCCCTGGCTGATAGCCTACATCTTGTGTCCTCTTGTCTCATTGTTCTTTATTGTTTGGTAGTTGTTTATTGATAAGAATACTAATTATAATCAAGTGAAAGAAGAAGCTAATCAAGTTAAGTAAAATACATCACAAGCAGTTATCAAAGTACGAGATATCACCTAATCTAGTTGTCGCTAGATTTCTCAACAATTTTAACAGATGTTTGTAGCTTGGAAAAATGCTTCTACATAGGCTAGATGTTGAGCATGCCGAAGACGTCCAAAATCTTCCATAGGTGCTTTCTCATGAGAAGCAAGTGATTATTATAATTTCCTTCCTAAATTTAACTTAGGAAAAGTACATTAATTAATAAATTAATTAATTTTGACTATTGAACCAAGTTTCTAAGAATAAATAATTTAATCATTTAAGTAACTTAGATCTAATCTCTATTGTTGATCTCAAGTGAGGCTTAGGATCTAATCCTAGCCATTGATCACTTAGGAGATTAGGGTTAAGTATTTGTGTTAATTTTGGTAAATTCTATGCTTAGAGAAAATTTACTTCAATTTTCCATATTAGCTCAATACCAATTCCAGATTAGCAATCACATTTAGCATGATAGTAAAATGCAAATAGAACATAAACATAAATCGCAGAAGACAAGCCAAGACAAGAGGACACAAGATGTGGCACCAGCCAGGGACAAACCCCAATGTGGGGAACCCTTGATCAATTCTTCTTATATTCTTCAATAGTTCAGAAAAGAGAGAAAGAGATAATACATATACATTAGAGGTCAACACTTTGACTTGTCAAAATAAGAGCAAAGATCTTCACCATGAAGATAACATAATGAGGTTGCAGATCTGATGACTTGGACTGCAGTTCTGAACTCAGGTGAAGGCATACTTCTTCAACTGATTCTCCAAGGTGATTCCATCACCACGTTGCATCCAACCATGCAGCATCTTCCAGAAACCAACAGTCCTAGGAACGACCTTCTAACACAATGTTGTCATCATACTTCTTTTACCACACTGCCACCAATTTCACGTTGTCCTTTCAGGCCTCCTAATACTATGAATAAGTGCCATCTTTTGCTGCAGAATGAAGGCTGCACTAACAGTGGCTAGGCCTTATTCTTTACTGTGACATGACAACATTAAGGAGGAGCTTCTTCATCCTCCATGACTATGATCTAGTCTCCTACAGGATTATGGATAAGTATACTTTAGCAGCGTATAGATTAGGTCTCCCTTGCCAGCGTTTAGACCTTCTTTATGCAGCGTATGGGATTCTTCATAAGCCTGCGGCTAGGGCACATTATGATAGTGGATAGAGCACCAACTGAACTACACCTAGGGCATCTCCTTACCTACGATAAAGCCTCACCTAGGACTGTGTAGGAGCCTCCTTTAGGATAGCATAGGTGCCTCTCTTTTATCCTTCATGACTATGTCTATAGGGTTGGCTTCATTGGCTATCATTTAGAGCAATGTAGGCACTCCTAGAAGACCCTTTCTCCTCCACGTCTAGGGCTTCTCCCTTACTGTAATTAGGACTCTCCATGACAGCGTTAGGATCTCTCCTTCATGACTAGTATTAGACTTCCCTTTATTGTGGATTAGGATATCATTAGCCCAATATATTAGACTCTTTCATGACTGCTTGTAAGACTCCTCCGTCATTGCGTTAAGGCTTCTTCATTAGGGCAGTGTAGAGCCTAGGGCACTCCCTCTAGATCTCTCCTTCATCAAAACCCAAAACAGAATGAAGAGAGAGATCACAAGAGTGTGAGTGTGTCTAAATGACTTGAAGGCCACCTCTATTTATAATAAAACGTGGATGACAAGTGGGGGTAATTTGGTTGCTGGCTGACATTGACAAATTGTCACATAACACAAATAAATTCATATCTCCATGAATACATGTCGGAATCGGATGATCTTTAGATCAATCCTACACCTCTCGATGAGAGGAATCCAAGAAAAATATCAGCTGCCATGAATAAGAAGACCCACATGGAATTTAGCCCTAGTTTCCAATTTTAACACTCCCTCTCAACTAGGGAGAACTCCATCTGCTAATCCATCTGCCAGTGTGTACTATCTCTTGCATCAGTGCCCTACACTGCACTGCTCTGCTCTATTGAAATATGAAGAAGAAGAAGTGATCAAGAATGTATCATACCATCCTCTACTGACCCGAAGTCAGTCCCATATAAAAGAGAGTGTCTTATACCACTCTTACTGACCCGAAGTCAGTTCCAATAAAGAGAGTGTGTCATACCACTCTTATTGATCCGAAATTAGTTCCAAATAGAGTGTAACATACCACTCTTACTGATCCCAAATCAATTCCAAATAAGGAGTGTATCATACCACTCTTACTGATCCAAAATCAGTTCCAAATAAAGAGAGTGTATCATACCACTCCTACTGATCTGAAATCAGTTCCAAATAAAGAGAGTGTATCATACCACTCTTACTGACCCAGAGTCAGTTCCAGTTGATCCCAGATCAATCATCCTCGTATAGGGAGTACGGTAGTAACATGATGCGTCCTTCAGTACTACTATGGTCCCTATCCTCATTTCCCTACTCATTGGCCAAATGAGAGGTACTTCCCATGAGTCCCAGACTCCATGGGTAGGATGTCTCAGCAAGAGAAGGATGAACCAATCATCCTGCCTACATTTCGCCAGAGATATCCCAGGGGAAGGTTGAACGACTCACCCTGTACACAACAAATCACTAGGGGAAGGTTGAACCACTCACCATGTACACAACAAATCACTAGGGGAAGGTTGAACCACTCACTCTATGATTGTGTCTCAGCAGGAGAAGGATGAACCACACATCCTGCCTACATAGCAGACCACTAGGGGAAGGTTGAGCCACTCACCCTATGGTTGTTCATCACTCCAAGAAGTACCCCCAAGCCCCCTGGAGCTCCTAGAGCTCAATGTCCATATCATACAGGACCCTTAGGAAAGGGTCTCTCCACGACTCCTAGTCGTTCTCAGAAAGTCAAGAATTTGACCTTTCTCAGGGGCTTCATCTGAATATCGGCGACCTGCTGTTATGTAAAAATTAGTTAGATTAGGTTATTATTAAATATTAGTTAAATTAGATGAAAGGGCACGATCATAAGATCATGCCCTTTCCCCAAAGGGTGTTCCTGGCGGTATATAAGCCAAGCTCCCGCAATTGTAATCTCATCATCTGTATTTTCATCTCTTTTAATAAAATATTTATATATTCATTTTGCGTTCTAGCATTTTCTGTTTCACCTGCACATCAGTCCCAGAGTGATGGAGCCTTCTTGTTCCCCGTTGTACCATATCCCAGATAAAGTGGTACCTGATGTCTATATGCTTGGAGCGATCATAGAACATGGGATTCTTCAACAATCGAATCCCCCTCTAGTTGTCACAGAAGATCATGATGGTATCCAACACGTGTCCAAACAGCTCACAAAAGAGCTTCCACAACCAGACAACTTCACAAGAGGCTATACTCACAGTTATGTATCCGGCCTCATCAGTGCTCAAAACTACCGACTTTTGTTTCATGCTCATCCAGGATATCGAAGCAGAACCCAAAGAGAACTAGCACCCAGAAGTGCTCTTGCGATTCTCCACACTGCTTGCCCAATCAGCGTCAGAATAATCATGCAACTTCACATTTCCGGCAATGTATCTCAATCCATGAGAGATTGTGCCCCAAAGATATCTCAAATGATTCTTGGCACCACCAATCTAGTGAGGCACAACCATATATGAGCTCAACATGCTAACTGTAAAACATATATCCGGACGAGAGTTCACTAAGAACATCAATGCTAGTATGAGTTTATGAAACTCAGAGGCATTTATCAAATCAGGTTTGGCATCACTACTGCATAACTTCTTAAAGTTAGGCTTCGTCGAGGTAGTCACTGGCTTGCAGTTCACCATTCCAAATCCGGAATCCAATTCCCTCTTACTTTTGCAAATGAAAGGGTTTGCATCTATCAGAAAGAGGTCGTCCTCATAAGGTACCAGTATGAGAGGTCTATCATCCACAACCTTAAAGCAATGGTTTGGATCGGCTTCACTCCTAGTGAATCTCAGCTTCATCAGATAGCTATCAATCCCCTCATACCAAGCCTGGGGTGTTTGCTTCAAACTAGAGAGCTTTCTTCAACCCGCATACATGAGATTCCCGATCATGAATCTCAAACCCCTCGGGTTGATCCACATCTATGGTCTTGCTATTACATGAGGGGAATGGCCCCCTTGTAAGATTTCCTGCGGTACATCTCGAACATGTACCTTCATGCTCTTCTTGAATTCAGGCATCCCTATCACCATCTATCTTACATCAGGTAGGTCCACACAATGAAGATGGGCAACCCTCTAGTGCCATAGAAGAGATGTGACAAATGACATGGTCTCCATTGGACTTCCTGCAACTTGATGCAAATTGCCAACCCTGAACCCATGTGTAAAAGCATCTTCAAAATTCCTTTTTCAAACACATACCTTATCGACTTATCGACGAATGCCACCTTGAAACCTTTGACTTCCATTGCCGAAATGGACACTAGGTTCTTCTTTAGATCAAGTACATAAAGAACTTCTTGTAAATGAATCATGCTACCCTCATTCAATTGAAGGGTAGCATTCCCTACACCCTTGCTGAGATAGGTGGCATTGTCTCCAAGAATAATCTCCACGATTGTTTCCTTCTCTATCAAATTAGAGAGAGCTTCCTTGTATCTGATGAAGTGCCTTGAAGCACTACTATCAATAAGCCAGATTCCCAAAGAGTCAAGAGGAGAAGTATTGGAGGGGGCCAATATAAGTGAATGCTCTTTTTTCTTATCAGAACAACATTTGGTTCTTCATACCTAGAGTTCCTTGCTTTCTTTGAAGAGTCGGCCATTTCCTTGATGACTTGCATTCCTCTGATCATTGAAGATGCCCCTGGAATGATTGTTATCATCATCAAGTGATGTGTCCCTTCTATTCAGACACTCCCTCGCATAATGGCCAAAATTATTGCAAGCATGACATCCGCCTTTCCTTCCATTCGTAGATCCAGATTTCCCATTGAAATTACCTTTAGGTAGGCCACCAGATGCTCCCGTTGTGCAACTCTGATAATCTTCTTTGCTTCAACTTCACCCTTGGTGAATTTAAAGAGAGATGAGGAACCCATTGAGTCTTTTGACCTTGTCCAACTGTCTTAGGTGATTGCCCTTTCACTCTTGCTTGGGCCTTGTCTTCGCCTCAGCTCTGATACCATGTTAATTTTGGTATGTTCTATGCTTAGAGCAAATTTACTTCAATTTTCCATATTAGCTCAATATCAATTCTAGATTAGCAATCACATTTAGCATGATAGTAAAATGCAGATAGAACATAAACATAAATCGCAGAAGACAAGCCAAGCCAAGAGGACACAAGATGTAGTGCCAGCCAGGGAATAACCCCAATGTGGGGAAACCCTTGATCAATTCTTCTTATATTCTTCAATAGTTTAGCAGAGAGAGAGATAGTACATATACATTAGAAGTCAACACTTTGACTTGTCAAAATAAGAGCAGAAATCTTCACCATGAATAATATAATGAGGTTGTAGACCTAATGACTTAGACTGCAGTTTTGAACTCAGGTGCAGGCATACTTTTTCAATTGATTCTCCAAGGTGATTCCATCACCATGCTACATCCAATCATCATGTTGCATCCAACCATGCTGCATCCAACCATGTTGCATCCAACCATCATGCTGCATCCAACCATGCAGCATCTTCCAGAATGTTGTCCTCCTTCAGCAATACTAGCAGTCACTGTTTCATCAACTCATCTTTTACTCAGACAACCATGTAGGCCTTTCTAAGACTACAATGAATCAAGGTGAGACACCACCTCTGCGATGCTATCAAGGCTGACGCAACAGCCTTAGCTGTTGGCTATGGCCTATGGCCTAGCCCAGCAACAAGTTAAGAAACAATCAATATATTTACAAGGGCTTGATTTTGTTGTCAGCACTGTGATTTATCAACCATGTAAACAGTCCTAGGAACAGCCTTCTAACACAGTGTTGTCATCATACTTCTTTTATCACGCTACCACCAATTTCACGTTGTCCTTTCAGGCCTCCTAATACTGTGAATAAGTGCCATCTTTTGCTGTAGAATGAGGGTTGCACTACCAGTGGCTAGGCCTAATTCTTTACTGTGACATGACAGCGTTAAGGAGGAGCTTCTTCGTCCTCCATGACTGTAATCTAGTCTCCTACAAGATTGCGGATAAGTATACTTTAGTAGCGTATATATTAGGTCTCCCTTGCCAGCGTTTAGACCTTCTTTATGCAGCGTATGGGATTCTTCATAAGCCTGCGGCTAGGGCGCATTATGACAACGGATAGGGCACGAACTTAACTGCACCTAGGGCATCTCCTTACCTACGATAAAGCCTCTCCTAGGACTACATAGGAGCCTCCTTTAGGATAGCATAGGTGCCTCTCTTTCCTCCTTCATGACTGTGTCTATAGGGTTGGCTTCATTGGCTGTAATTTAGGGTTACGTAGGCACTCCTAGAAGACCCTTTCTCCTCCACGTGTAGGGCTTCTCCCTGACTGTTATTAGGGCTCTCCATGGCAGCTTTAGGATCTCTCCTTGGCAGCGTTAGGATCTCTCCTTCATGACTGCGTATTAGACTTCCCTTTATTGCAGATTAGGGTATCATTAGGCCAACATATTAGACTCTTTCATGGCTTCTTGTAAGACTCCTCCATGACTGCGTTAGGGCTTCTTCATTAGGGCAGTGTAGAGCCTAGGGCACTCCCTCTAGATCTCTCCTTCATCAAAACCCAAAACAGAATGACGAGAGAGATCATAAGAGTGTGAGTGTCTAAATGACTTGAAGGCCACCTCTATTTATAATAAAACGTGGAGGACAAGTGGGGGTAATTTGGTCGCTGGCCGACATTGACAAATTGTCACATAACACAAATAAATTCATATCTCCATGAATACATGTCAGAATCGGATGATCTTTAGATCAATCCTACACCTCTCGACGAGAGGAATCCAAGAAAAATATCAACTGCCATGAATAAGAAAAACCACATGGAGTTTGGCCCTAGTTGCCAATTTAAGGGAGAGATGAAAGATGCATTGTGATTGAAGGAGCAAATTTCTCAAGGAGTGAGAGACTCAAAGACCAAAGAGAAGGGAAAAGTGTGCAGCAAGGTAATTTCGATGGAGAAATTCAAGGAGGCGAGGAGGACGAGTTACTAGAGAAAGAGGCCAAGATATTGGATGAAGCCAAAACTAGTGAGAACCAAACAAGGGTTTGCGTAGAGGAGGAAGGTCAAATTCCTTTGTGTGCAAGGGGGTTGTACAGGTGAAGAAAAGGAGGCAGATTTACAGGTGGGGGCGTTGATTTTTCCATAGCCAAGATTTTTCGAATGTAGCAAATTTCCAATGGGCCAAAGTTCTCTAGAGGTTGAAATTCCATGGGGGACAAAATCCAAGTTCCATATTGTATTGTATTTTCTGTGTATTCTCTAAGTCAAGGCCCTAATTTTCCCTGAGTTAATAAAGTGAAGGAGAATTTGTTGGGTAGAATTTTCTATTGTTCCTGCGGCTAATTTTCTATTTTTATTTTTGTTGCAAATTTTTATTTGTGAAGTTAACCAGTGTATTTATTCTCAGCAGTTTCAGAAAGATATTTCTGGTTGAAATAATTTCTAAGTATAAAATGATTGTTGAGAAAAATAAATTAGACCTGGTATTAAAAATTAACATGGTGTCAAAGCACTAAACTCTGAGAGGAAGTTCAAATTTTCACAAAGGTTTACAACATCAAACTATTATTTTTCCAATAGTTTATTTCTTAGGTTTTGAGTATTTGATTTGGAGGTTTGTAAGGATGGCTACAACAGGGTTATGGTTTGAAGATCGGTTGGAGAGTGCATCCAGCTACAGTCCTTGGAAGGAGAGAATAGCATTAGTGTTGCTGGAGAATGGGATCTGAGAGTTTGCAAATCAGGAACTCAACCCTCCTACTGATAATGCACAATTGACCATCCATAACCAAAAGAATGTGAAATCCAGGAGAATCATTTAGGATGGGATGAAGGATCATGTGATCCCTCATCTTTCCAGAGTGAATTCTGCCACGGAAGTGTGTGAGGGTCTAAGTTATATCAAAGTGGAAATGCAAACACAAAAATGGTGTTGAATGAGAAGCTTAGAAACCCCAAGATAAGCTTAGACACACCAAGATGTCCAAGTCAAATACAACTGCGACATATCTCACCAAGATCATACAAGTCCGATACAAGTTGGTTGCAATTGGGAAGGTCATGTCCTATGTAAAGTTGGTGAGGAAAACCCTCATGGCTTTTCCAAACATTGGAAAATCTTTGTTGAAGGGGTCATAGCATGTGAGCAACTAGGTGATTGGGAGAGGTTACGGGATGACTTCATACAGGAGGAAATTTGAGAGAAGTCTCTTCGTGGGAGCCACTCTAAGGGTGATGATGAGAACCTTTCCCTCGCCAATTAGGCAAGGAAGGATAAGGGAAAGGAGAAGAAGACCCCAAGAGGAAAGAGTACCTTAGGAGCTGGAGAAAAGGACATGAGCAAAGTGAAATGCTTTGCATGTCACATGTTTGGCCACTATACAGGCCAATGTTCGAACAAGAAGAAAGGCGAGGGAAAGTGACAAGTTGTTGCATCAACAATTTCATAGGTGAGCAAGTTTGCTAACAAGTTCGAAAAAGAGTTCTCATTGATGATATGTCTTTTTAGCACCATTAGCAAAGGTACATGGTTTGTGGACAACGAAGCATCTCATCATATGACAAGGTTGCGAGAGTTATTTGCTAGCCTGAGAGAGGATGACCCAGATCTTACTATGGAGGTTGGTAACAATGCCAAGTGTGCAAGAGGGAGTTGGAACTACATAGTTTCAACTACAGTTAGGTGAACCCATGGAGATTACAAATGTTTTATGTGTTCTAAGGCCACAAAAGAACCTTCTTGTAGCCTCAACCATGGAGGACAATGGATATGAAGTTCGGTTTGAGATGGACAAGTGATTTTCAAGCTGAGATCTTTTAGTTCAAGTTCAAGACGAGTCATTGGGAGGAGAGAAGGTAAGATGTATATGATGAGGGGTCAACTAGTGAGGGCCTTGGTTGATGGCAGTGATAGCTTTAGCATAGGGGGATGGCACATTTGCATCATAGGGCTTTGTGTATATTAAGAGAGATTGTCACTGGTCTTCCTTGAATTTAGCATGGAACAATGGGGTGTGCTTTGGGAAAGTATGTCAAGACTGCTTTCACAAGCAATGATTCTAGGTCCAAAGAGTTGTTGGATCTAGTGCATTCATACGTGTGTGGGGTCCTTAAGTGGGTAAAAATATATTGTTACCTTTATTGATGATTGTTCCTGGAGGACCTGGATCTATTTCATGAAGACCAAAGATGAGGTCTATATAGAGAGTTTAAAGATCTTCAAAAAGCAGACTCGGAGGAAGATCAAGGTCCTTAGATCAGACAATAAGGTAGAATATACCTCTAATGAGTTCAAGGACTTTTGCAGGGAAGTAGGAATTAAGAAAACGTTGGCAGTTCCTTACAACCTGCAAAAAAATAGGGTTGTTGAAAGGAAAAACAAGGCCATCATCAAGGTTCTTAAAGCCATGATCCAAATTCAAGATATACCCATGTCAAAGTGGGTAGAGGCATGCAATACAACAGTCCAGATTCACAACAAGAGTCCTCACAAGGTCTTAGGGGACAAGGCTCCTAAGGAGGTTTTGACAAGAGTGAAACTAGAGGTGGGATATTTTCGCATCTTCGAATGCATGATGTATATCCATGTACCATCAAAGAAGAGGAGAAAGTTGGAACCCTCAAGAAAAAAGGGCATTTTTGTTGGGTACAATGAGGCTTCCAAGACATACAAGGTGTACATTTCGTCATTGGGGAAGACTATGGAGAGCAGGAACATGAGATTTGAGGAGCACAAAGTCTTGAGGAAGTCACATGATACCATACTAGTTGCAGATGATTAAGAGTGAGAGGCTCCAAAAGGTTGAGAAAGGCCAACAACAGGTACTCAATCTTCAGCTCAAGAGGAAGAGCAGGAGGTAACTTCTAGTTCTATCAGAAGGACGCCGAGATGGATAAAGAAGACTCTCAGGGATGTTGAGGAGCATGTTGAGGCTCCTAGGAGGATGTTCAGAGAGAACGGACCACCACAGATATTTTCCAACTACTTAGCACTTATGAGTGACATTAGTGATTTTGAGCCTTCTAGATTTGACAAGGTAATAGACCATAAGGTTTGGAGGGATGCCATGATGGAAGAGTATTCTTCCATTATGAAGCACGATATATGGTATATTGTGCCTAGGGCAGTGGAATAATTAATGGCCACTTCGAGATGGATCTTTAAGATCAAGCATGCTACAAATAAACATCGAGAAGTATAAGGGTAGGTTCGTGGCAAGAAGGTTTTCCCAGAAGGAGAGAGAGGATTATGAGGAGACATTCACTCCAATTGCAAGATATACTTCTATTAAAGTTGTTATGTCTATTGTCTCAAAGATGGGGTGGAGGATACATCAAATGGATGTGAAGACAACATTCCTTAACGGAGTGATTGAGGAGGAGGTGTACATCAAGCAACTACAGGGTTTTGAGGTGCATGGGAGAGATTTTCATGTATGCAAGTTAAACAAGGCTTTTCCAATCTTAAGCAGGCACATAGGGCATGGTACTCAAGGACTAATGGGTATTTGCTAGGCGTTGGCTTCACCAAGAGTGAGGCAGATCCCAACCTGTACGATATACTAATTCGTGATGATACACTCATTCTAGTACTTTATGTGGATGACTTCTTTTTTACAGGGGCAAAGCTCATAGAGATGTGCAAGAGAGACCTAACTATAGAGTTTGAGTGAAGGACACCAACTTGATGCATTATTTTTCGGGATTGGAGGCAACAACAGATAGGTGAGATTTTCCTCAAACATGGGAAATATGTAGTTGAAATCTTAAAGAGATTTGAGATGGTGGATTGTAGGCCTATGTCAACACCCATGATTACCAACTTCAAGAAGTTGAATGCTTTTGAGTCAGAGTTGGTGGATCCCACATTGTGTAGGCAATTGATAGGATCTTTGATGTATCTGCTCAACACTAGGCCAAATATATGCTTTGTTACAAAAACACCAAGCCGGTTTATGGTGGAGATAAGGGTGGTTCGTTGGGTGGCAGAGAAGCATGTGCTCAGGTATCTTTGAGATACAATGGAGTATGCACTAAAGTATGTCAAGAATGGTGGAGTGCAGTTAGTAAGCCATACAGACTTAGACTAGGTTGGAAGTGCAATTGACGAGAAGAGCACTTCTGGGTGCTATTTGAATTTGGTATCAACAGTGATCTCATGGTTCAATATGAAGCAGTCTTTTGTGGCTCTTAGTTTAGCAGAGGCAAAGTATATGGCAACTAGCTTGGCGAGTTGTGAGGCCATTTTGTTTTGAGTTGAAACAGACAATGATTCATTGTGACAATCACTGTTGCATACAACTCTTGGAAAATCCAGTGTTTCATGACAAGTCAAAGCACATAGAGACCAAATATCATTTCATCGGAGACAATCTACAAGGGAACTGTAAAGCTCAAGTATACCTCCAAAGATGAACAAGTGGTGGGCATTGTCACCAAGACCCGAGTGAAGAGCAAATTTGTGCTTTACAGAGATAAGATAAGGGTGGTGTTGAACACCTACCTCGGTAGAAAGGAGTGTTGATGTTTATAGCATAGGCAGGTGCTTTTGCATAGGATAGGTGTCGAGCATGTAGAAGATGTCCAAAATCCTCCTTAAGTGTTTGCTCATGGGGAATAAGTAATTATTATGATTTCTTTCCTAAGATTAACTTAGGGAAAGTTGTTGAAATTTGATGACTAAAAAGAAGTTTCCTGCAATCCCAACCCGATTTTAATTTCACCTTATCACTCCCATTCAATTAAATGACCTTTCCCATAAACCTACATTTAACATATAGAATTCTGGAAATGAAATTTTCAGATTAAAACACATGTGACTGTCAACACATGCTGAAAATAAATATGGACATAACCAGGCCAGTAACACACATAAAAATACACAGATTTTTGGTCAACTTAGACCCAAGCAAAACCCCTTCAATCTTCTTAGGGGAAAACCTGTTAGAGAGCTCTCCATATTTATTTATCTTTCAAGTTCAGGAAAAATACATTAGAAGACAAAACAAAACAGCAAAATACAACTTATCTCTTCAACCCAAAACTCCTTGAACATCGTGCCCACTTTGCCTTGATTTTCGTGGCCACTTGAAGTTGAAAATATGTACTATACAGATACGATTGTATGGACTATACTACACAGACTCTGTGTGGACTGTACGGATTTCCGTACCACTATATGGATTTTTTCAATTTTTATTTTTCAAAAACTTCTTTCGAACGGCGTGCACCTCAAAACATTCAATGTTGTTCATATTGTACCTTTTGTTGTCTTCTATGCCTTGATTTCCATGCCCAACTTTGCCCACAAATCACTCCTTCAGCTTGCTGCAACAAATTTCTCCTTCATAACTTTTCTCCAGCTCTCAACCTCCTTTCTCCAATCTGCTCATGAAGAATGAATGCAGTCTCTCTTTTCTTTTCCCCCATTTGTTTCCCTAAATGACTTTTGGGCAACCCTAAGATCTAATGGCTCAAATTCATTTAGATCAAGGGATGAGAATAAATAATCTGCTCATGAAGAATGAATGCAGTCTCTCTTTTCTTTTCCCCCTTTTGTTTCCCTAAATGACTTTTGGGCAACCCTAAGATCTAATGGCTCAGATTCATTTAGATCAAGGGATGAGAATAAATAATCTGCTCATGAAGAATGAATGCAGTCTCTCTTTTCTTTCCCCCTTTTGTTTCCCTAAATGACTTTTGGGCAACCCTAAGATCTAATGGCTCAGATTCATTTAGATCAAGGGATGAGAATAAATATGCATTTAATTCTCACTATCTATTTTTTAACTCACCCATTAAATAAAGTACCCACATTGTACTTTATGTCTAAAGTCACTTTTCACTTTATAATTTAACATTGACTTTACCACTTATAAAGTCACTTTCACTTTATAAAGTCACACTTAGGAAAAGAATTATTTTGACACTTTTCCCTAGGTAGAGGTTAACCCATGGGAAACCACTTGTCCAAGGTACATTAAAAATCAACACTCCCTCTTACCAAGGAAAGTGTTTCTCACCACACCCATTTTGTCCCTGAAATGGACATGCTTGCCTCTTGGCAAGTACTTCGTGAGGACATTGGCCACGTGCTCATATGTTGATATATACTCTAGCTTCACTGCCCCCTTCTGAACATAGTCCCTGATGAAATGATATCTGATGTCAATGTATTTTGACCTGTCATGAAACACTAGATTCTCCATGCGTTTAATGCAACTCTGATTATCACAGTGAATAACCGTCGGTCTCAACTCCTTATTAAATAGGCCATACAACAACTTGCAAAGCCAAATGGCCTCACAACTAGCCTGACTAGCAGCCCCATATACTCAGCCTCAGAAGAGCTCAAAGCAACAGACTTTTGCTTTCGACTGAACCATGACACAACTGTCGAGCCCAATCCGAAGCAACACCCTAAAGTGTTTTTCCTGTCAGAAGCACACCCTGCCCAATTTGAATCTGTGTAGCCTGCCAACCTCACTCCATCTCCCCGCCTATAGTCCAGACCATAATCAATAGTCCCCTGCATGTAGCGAAGAATGTGCTTTGCCCAGTGCACCTTCCTAGGCTCAACCATGAACTGGCTAAGTGTGTTCACTGCAAGGCATATATCTGGCCTAGTGTTGACCATATGCATCAAGGACCCAATAAGTTGCCTATACAATGTGGGATCCACCAAACTCGAATCTGAAGCATGAAGCTTCTTCCAGTTGGTGATCATAGGTGTAGACATGGGTCTACAGTCTGCCATGTGAAATCTGCTCAACACATCCACAGCATACTACACCTCCCCCAAAAAAGATATGCCCTTCCTCTTGCCACACCTCAAGCCCCAAAAAGTAATGCATCAGCCCAATGTCCTTCATCTCGAACTCCATAGCAAGATCCTCCTTGCAACCACTAATCAGTCTCTCTGCCCCAGTAATGAACAAGTCATCAACATACAACACAAGAATGAGTGGATCATCCCCTACAATAATGTTGTTATATAAAAAATTAGTTAGTTCATAAGTTATTAGGCAAAGGGCATGATCAAAGATCATGCCCATTCACCAAGAGGCACCCAAGGCAGTATATAGCCAGGGGGCTCCCACAAAATGTAAGCATCATATATATATCATGGTTGTCAATTGCTAAGTTTATGTGTCTCATCTAGTATTAGAGCATTTCGATCTTCTGGCTACACAATGTTCATTCTCTCTGTTGTCCGTATAGTGACAGATCGTAATCAGTGGCTTATCCATTGTCTCTTGAAACATCGCCCCTGCGCATACATAGTTGTCATTCGTTGTCTGTTGTGGCCCGCATTTCGAATCCATTGTTGTGCTCTCGTGTCTTATTCTTTTGTTGTAAAAAATTCTGTTTTCCCACCCCGGTTTTCAGTTTCTCCTTATTTCTCCCATGTAGTTAAATGCCCTTTCCCATAACCATACATTCAACAAGCTAAAAAAAATAAATTTGTTGAAAACACAAATTCT
>APFE030175845.1:46037-84229 GCA_000404065.3 Pinus taeda
CTAACAACTCTGTCATCACCGAGTACTACCTCAATATCAGTGCCACTCTCTGAAAGCTCCGAGAAGTACTCATGGACTCCTGTCATATGACGTGAAGCCCCACTGTCTACATACCAGATACATGTAGATGCTCCGCTAATCGAGGGAAAAGCATGCTCCCTCTGAACCTGTATGGCAGGTGATCCTGCACTAGAGGACTCACACATAGTGAACGCAAACTCCCAGTCAAAACGACCTGCAAAGTCCTCAATCTCTGCTGAAGCTGCCAAACTCTGGTCCTTTCCCTTCTTCTTCTTCTTCTCCGGACACACAACTGCATAGTGTCCCATCTTTTGACAATTCCAACATTTCACCTTGGAATAGTCCTTCTGTGTGTTTACCTGTTTACCCTTACCTTTGCCTTTGCCCCCACCACTGCTTGTGGAAGCCTGCTTCTTCCCTTTGCCTTTCTTGCCTCCTGCCACCAGTGCTACATCCTCATCCTGCTCAACTGGCTTGGCTGCCCCAAGTTGACCTTTCCTGATCTCTGTCTGAATGTAATCATCCCAAAACCTCTCCCATGTGGGAAGGGTCTCACGTGCACAAACCCCATCAGCAAAGTTCATCCATGAACGGGGGAGGCCATTTACCGCAATCCGCACCAACTAAGTGGGTGGAATGGCCTCTCCAATCGCTGCCAACTCATCTCTCACATTAGTAATCTTAGTGAGATATCCAGCTGCACTATCATTACCCATCTTAATGTTTTTCAGTTTCTCCTTCAGAACCATTTTCCGGTTCTCATTGGTACTCTGGTAGAGATTGGACAATGCTGCCCACATCTCATGGGCATTGCTCTTTCCTCTCACATGAGGAATGCAATGGTCTTTGATTCCGTCTAGAATCAGCGTCTTACACTTGTTGTTCTTTTTATTATAAGCAGCCAACTGAGTAGCATCAGTAGGCACAACAACAGGGGTTTGTGGTATGCACCATGATATTCCAAACTTCTGCCTCCTCAAAGATACTCTGCATTCTCTCCTTCCAAACGCTGTAATTTGTATGCCCATCCAACCTATCCTCCACCCTCAATCCCAATGACATCCTGCTGTCCTAAAAGTGAAAATAGCACTGTTGTAATAAAGATAAAACTTGTTGTTTATGAAAAATCAGCTTGCTGGAATTTTTTGAGTGAAAAATCAGCAGCGGTAATTTTTCTCTTTTGCTGTCCCAAACTGCCCTTCAGCACTCAAGCTCTAATACCATGTTAAAATTTCTGTTTTCCCACCCCGGTTTTCAGTTTCTCCTTATTTCTCCCATGTAGTTAAATGCCCTTTCCCATAACCATACATTCATCAAGCTGAAAAAAAATAAATTTGCTGAAAACACAAATTCTGGAAATTTTACAGAATGCTGGAAATTGCATAAATAAAAATCAGCAGTATTAAACAGCCATTAAAACACTGATATTTTTGGTCAACGTGACCCTGGAAAAACCCCCTACAACTCTTGGGGAAAACCAGTTTGAGAGCTCTTCTTTATTTCTGAAAAATGTCTTTTTACAGCAAGAAAATATTCAGCAAAAATCAGCAAGGAAACTTTTACAACTTATCTCAACGTTGCTGAAACTCAGCCTTGCTGAAAAACTGCCCTGCTGAAACTTCGTTGTTGTTACTCCGCTGCTGAAACTCCGCTGCTGATACTCCGCAGCTCACTGTCCAAAAATCTCCCTTGCTCTCTTGCTCTCCTTCTCTCAATCTGCTCATGAAACAATTGAATCGAATGTGATCTTTTCCGCTTTTTCCTCCCTTAATATAACTCCAAGTGACTTTTGGGTGATCCAAGTGGCTTTTGGGTGATCTCTAAATCCAATGGCTGAAATAGATTTAGATCAATGGCTGAGATTAAATGCACATTTAAATCTCACTTTCTATTTTTTAATTCACCCACTTTAATAAAGACCCACTTAGTCATTTATTTCCAAAGTCACTTTTCCTTTCTAATTTTTCATTGACTTTATAAAAGTCACTTTAAAATTAGACTTAGTAACTTTATCACTTAAAGTCACTTTTAAATTAGATTTTAACTTTATAAAAATTATAAAGTCACTTTTAGGAGAAAAATTAAAATCTTTTGGACACTTTTCCCTAGGCCAAAGATCAAAGCCTAAGGGAACCACCTGTCCTCCGATACCAAATTTCAACATTTGTCGTCCGACTATACCACTGCACCATATATTACCGTTGCACCCGACCAGCCGTCATCCCCATACATCCTTCTGATATCTCCGTCGGTTGTTGTGTCTGCCTCCGTCTTCATTGCCATCCACCTGTGCCACTAGCTTCCACCGTGTTCCCTTATTCATTCGACCTCGTTCCTAACGCCCATCCACCACACCGTGGTCATCCAGCCACGATTTTATAACGCCCAACACATAGTTATAAAATTTTATAAAGAAAAAAAAAATTATATATATATATATATATATATAATTAAATTAATTAAATGAACAAAAAAAACTAATATGTTATATAATTAAATTAATTAATTTAATTTAATTATTTTAAAAAAAATCAAATTAAAAGCTGGCGGACAAATATACACCCCCACAAACTCGTTCAATGTCGTCGATGACAATGGCCGATTTCAGCAAAAAATTGATTGATCTGGAAAATAGGGTTACTAGCCACTCCGATGATTTCAACCAAAAATTAGTCGATCTCGAGAGTAGGGTTATCGAACATCCTGACGATATCAAGAAACTTCAAGATATGACAAATCAGATAGAACAACAGCTCAGGCAAAACTATCTCAAATCTGAAATGAACCATAGTCAGAGAACGTCAATGCCAAGCACTTTATGTGACAGGACGAAGGTTACACCCGAACAACTACTCTGAAATGATGGAGGTAATCAACAACACAATTCATCAGATTCAACAAATTCAACAAATTCTCATGAAAAACGAAGTCTCCAAAAAAATCATCCTCGGACCATCAAGGAAATAGTAATGCGACATTTTCTAATAAGCAAATCTAGAATTCATTCGCCAATCAATACCCTCTTTTTGCTCCAACATTAGTGATGTATCATGGAAAGGCAAAAATCGAGCTGCCCAAACACATTGGTAACAAAAAATGCAGTGTTGCATGGCTAAATAAAGTAGAAGAATACTTCCAGATTTACGACATCGACAATGTTGACGAAAAGATTAGGCACTCTTCCATGAAAATGGAAGGAGAAGCATATAATTGGTATATGTGGTGGAAGAAGACAATCACCATCAATTGGAGAAAATTTAAGGATGCATTCCTTAAAAGATTCCAAGGTGTAAAGGAAGAAGAGTTCTTTTCAACACTCATCAAATTATGACAAAAAAGAAATGTGGATGGGTAAACCCGAGAATAAGAGACCTTAGCAACACGAGTACCTGGGTTATCAAAATCTCATCTAATTCAATCATACATATCCGGACTTAACTCATCTATGAGTAGAATTTGAGCTTCATGACATCACGTCAATAGAAGTAACAAGACAAAAAGCAAAAGCTACTGAAAAGAAATTGAAACAGATATTGTGGTCAAAACCGGAAAAAAGTATATTCGAGACGAAGAATGCCCCAGTCTGTGGATACGGATAATACAAGATATATATCACCACCTCGTCGTGAAGGCGAAAAATCTAACATAGAAATGCGAAGGATAAAAAAAGGCAAATGCAAACGCTGTGGTGAGAAGTGGGACCCTAAACATAAGTGTGCTAAAGGAAAAGAATCAAAGAACCTATATAACTCTGAAGCAACTAATGATTAAAATAGTGATAAATCAAACATAGAAGAAATAGAAGATGTCCCAGAATTCTCTCCAAAATTAGATGACGAAAGTATTCCGCAAGTGTCACTATCAGCTATGACAAGTATATCGCAACCCCAGACTTTAAAATTAAAAGGACATATAAAAAAGAACAACTTAGTGGTTCTCATCGACTCTGGTAGCACCCACAATTTTTTAGATGCAACAGTGGCAAAGAGACTCAATATTTTCTCATTTCCCTTACCCAACATGAAGGTGATGGTAGCTGATAGTAAGAACTTAAGAAGATTCAAAAAGGTAGGGAAATTCTATAAGGTAAAATTGCAGATACAAGACTTTAAATTAGAAACCTCATTCTTCACTTTACCATTAGGAGGAGTATATGTGATCTTAGGTATCCAATGGCTACGAACCCTAGGCACTTATTCTGCCAACCATCAAGTATAATTCATAAGCTTTAACTGGGAAGGACAGAGGTACAAGTTATATTGATTCCAAGCACCAGAGAATCAAATTGTATCGTCATCCCAGATGATGAAGATGATTCAAAAAGGAGCACCAGCTCATGTAGTACAATGTCACCAATTAGAAATGTTATCTGCAAACATGATCAGCGAAGAGTCACCAGAGATACAAGATCTATTTCAAAAGCATGAAAAGGTATTCCAAGACCTGCCTATGAAAATGCCTCCTCACAAGGAAATTGAGCATACAATAGAAGTCAAAGCAGGGTCAGACCCTGTCAACATCAAGCCATATCAATATCCACCTCACCAAAAGACGAAAATTGAGAGATTAATCTAGAGTTTAGAGAAATGGTTTAGAGAAATCCATACAGAGCGCACGGAGTCCGTACAGTACAATTCGTACAGTCGTATCCGTACAATACATATTTTCAACTTCAAATGGCCACGGAAATTGAGGCAAAGTGGGCACGGTTTTCAAGGAGTTTCGGGCTAAAGAGATAAGTTGTATTTTGTTGTTTTCTTTTGTCTGCAAATGTATTTTTCTTGAACTTGAAAGATAAATAAATTTGAAGAGCTCTCTAATAGGTTTTCCCCAGAGAAGATTGAAGGGGTTTTCCCTAGGTCTAAGTTGACCAAAAATTTGTGTATATTTTTATGTGTTGTTGGTCTGGTTTGTTGGCATTATGATACAAGTGTTGTCCTTGATGGCAACTCACTCAGATGAAAGATCACAATACAGCAAGTTATCAGCAAAGAATTACAGATCAGACCACAAAGAATGAAGAAAGAGTGGTATATGCAGGTTCACCTTGACCAAGCTGTGTATACACGCAGGTTCACTGAACACAAGTAGCGTATACATGCACACGCACTTTCATAGAAGGAAAAGCGCGTATATCTTGGACAACTAAGTTTTTGGTCCAAGGTATTTGGTCCATGGTATTTTGATCCATGGTATTGGTCCAAGGTATTGACCCTAGGTATTTGGTCCAAGATATTGGTCCTAAGTGGTTTTGGTCCATGGTATTGAGAAAGGCCTAAAACTATATAAGGTGGAGAAGATCATTAGACCATGTGTGCAAGTATTGAATATCTGATGAAGTGTGAGATCTAGTATGTAGGTTATTGGCTTATGGTGCGGTGCTTGATCTGAACCAAGGATGAACCTTAGCGGTTGATGAAGGATAAAATCTAATGATGGATCGAGATAGTAAGGCTTGAAATGAATTATTATTATGTGGTTTGATCATGTACAGGCTAGATCTTAACACTGACACGTGTTGTTCTGTAAATATTATGATCTGGGTATAACTGAAGTCTGGCATAGCTGCAATATGAATTAATATTTGCAGATGTGTACGCTGGTTGGCTTTGATAAAAGCACATATACACGGAGGTTCGACACATGGAAGTAGCATATACCTCATAAAGTATGTTTCAGTTGTTTTTGTTTGCTAGTGCAGAGTTTTGGGTTTTGGTTTGGGTTCTGGTCACTGTATTCTGGTGACAGTGTTCTGAATGATCAGAGTGATTGCGATTTAACGATGGGTTGTCAAAATGATTGATTGATTCAGTTGTAGTTGATTTAGAAAGTGGTGATTGAGTTTCAGTGATTGGTTGATGCAGATGTATTTGATGATTGAATTACAGTTATGATGTTGTTGATGGATCCAGTCTGAAAATTTATGAAACGTGGTCCTTGGAGGAAGAAAGAAGGTCGTAGCCTTCTGTAGGTCGCCGCCTACGTACTAGTAAACATATTGGCTAGTACAAGAGTTAGGGGGCTGTAGCTCCCTTCCAGTAGAAGCTGGAGAACTAGAGAAGTTGTAACCTTCTGCAGGTAGAAGCCTGCGCATTAGTATAAGTCTGCACCAGTACAAGATTGTAAACAGATTTTCTTATTATTAAAAAGAGATAGAGACGATAGCAGCAGGTGGTTTTTACCCACATTGGGTTTCCACCTTATATCTTGGTGTTCATGTGTGTTTCTTATGTGTGATGCTTTATTCTGCTTTTACTGCACTATCTAACAAATCTTTGATATACTAGTTAAATTTCAATGCATGATAAATTGGGTAAATCAAAATTTCTCTGCATATACGCTGGTTGCTTTAAGTACAGTCACGTGTACACGCTAGTTCACTAGCTGAAGTAGCGTATACAAATCTGTTTGGGAAATAAAATTATTGATCTGATAATACTGATTCACCTCCCCACCCCCTCCTCCCGGTATTATTTCCAACATGGTTATGTCCATATTTATTTTGAGCATGTGTTGACAGTCCCATGCGTTTTAATCTGAAAATTTCACTTCCAGAATTCTATATGTTGAATGTATGTTTATGGGAAAGGGCATTTAACTGAATGGGAGTGATAAGGTGAACTTAAAACCGGGTAGGGATTGTAGGAAACTTTTTTTAGTCTTCAAATTTCAACATTGTATCAAAGCTACAGACTGAAAATTGCAGTTTGAATAGCAGACAGTGGTTTGGAATAGAAAACAGTGGTTTGAACAACAAACTAATATTTAGGACAGCAAACTGATATTTTGGGACAACAAGGTGAAATTTCACACAGACTGGACTTTTGGGACAGCAAGGTGTGCTGGAAAGTTCTTTTCTTCATTTCCTTGGTTTTGTAAATTTTGGACAGTAGTCATACCCATGTTCTTAAGGATAGAGAACAAACTGGATGGGATATCCAACTATGCCAGCTCCTTCTTTCACTTCTTCCTTCTTTCACTTCTTCTCTTCCAGTTCTTCTACTTCTTCAGTCACATGCGCTTCACTTCTTTCTTTTCTTTTCTTGTTGCCCTTCTTAAGTTTAGGACAATTCATTTTGAAGTGCCCATATTCATTACATTCATAACACTAAATCTTAGACATGTCAAATTTCTTTTAAAATCTTTTCCGACATTCAAACTTTCCAAACTTCCCTTTCCTCCTTGTCATAGTTGCATATGCTTGTGTTTTCTCATTTGGTCCAACGTCATTCTTTGCCTTTAATCCAGTTTCTTCAATCTTACATAATGACCACAGATCACTGAATGGAGTGGCTTCCTTCTTTCTATAATGCTTGATACAAAGTTGCCTTATTCATTTGGTAGTGCATTGAGTACAAGAGTGGTCATATCTGGATCTGACATTACTTCTCATAGCTCTTATAGTTGATCTCTTATTTGAGATGCCTTTATGAATATGAAGCTACCCCTTTTTCCTTTGATATTTTCATCTTGTATAGTTCAGTTATTAAAGATATTATTTTCCCTATAGTACTTACAGAGAACAACTCCACCAAATTGTCATAGATTTCTTTTGATGTCTTCAATTTTGCTACATAGGGAATGAGAGAATCCTTGATCAATTCAATGAAGATCCTTTGAGCCCTTACTTCTTCTTTCATATACTTTGATAATGCTTGAGATTGTTCTTGAGGAGGTTTGGAGATTGAGCCCTTGACATATTCAATAACTTCATTCTCTATGAGAATTAACTCTATTATCTTCTTCCATGCAAGGTAGTTCGATGTCCCAACAAGTTTATTGTTCTCCTTGCAGAAAGTAGTCATTTGGTTTGTAGATTGAGACATGAAATATAAAGTACTTACTTGTCAAATGAAGATGCCTCCTTGACTAGATTCTTCCTTGATGATGATGTCTTTTATGTGCTTTATAGGAAAGAATAATCTCCCTTCTTCAAAAATGGCAATGCTTCTTCTTCAAGATAAGGAGAGATGTTCTTCTTCCTTCAAAGATATTTGAGATATGCTATTTCCTTCAATATGAGGGAGACTACTTCAGATTATTTAGATGATGATGAATTGCTCTTCTAGCTTCCTTTAGATGATGATGTAGAATGTGTAGACTTCTCAAAATGCCTTAAATACAAGGTTGCATGAAATGGGGGAACGGGTACGAGTTTCCGAAATGGGCACGGGTATGAAACGTGAGTCCCCCAAATTTTGGAAACGGGGAAACGCGAATATATATATATATATTAGGACATTTAAGAAATATGTGCAATCATAAAGCACATATGATACATTCTAATTTATTACATTATGATAAAATTGTCAATTGTCAATGCATAAACTATAAGTTTCTAAATTTACATCTCATTTACTCATGAATGATCACATAATGAAAATAGAAATATCCAAAATCAGCCACGAGAAATTTCTAATTTCATGTCTCGTGCTTGATTGGGAGTCTCCTCCTACATACTCGAACGACCTTAGTGCTCTTGATTAAATACAAGTTTCATACCCTCGTATCCTACATGCTCTTGATTATTGGGAGCCTCCCTTGCATAGAGGGCTTGGTTCTCTTAATTAAATACAAGTTCCATACCCTAGTACATGATAAAATCCAATGGAGACATTGCAATCCCCCCAATCCTGAAATCCTGAAAAGCAGATAACTCTGCTAGATTTTGAGTGAGATCTAAAATTCTACTTTCTCCATATGAAATCTAATGAGGGCGAAACCACTCTCAAACATCCTAAGATTTCATGGTAATGTTAAAAATTTAAGTAAAAGGATGAAAATGAAAAATAAAGGAGAATATCACTTTTACTTTAAGAATTTAACATTACCATGAACTGCATATGCCTCAAACTTCCTGATAAACTGCATATCAAAACTAGGGCAAAAGTTCACTTTTATAACTTTAGACAGGCATCTAGAAGCAACTAGAAGGCATTAGAAAAACCTAATTTAAAATTAGAAGACAAATTAATAAAAATAAAATAAAATAAAGTCAAGTTGCATGTGGAAACAGCATCGTACGGCCCAAAAACACGTTTCCGGCCGTATTGGCCACGTTTCCACCTCGAGAAACGTGCCAGTATGGCCAAAAACGCATTTCTGGGTCGTACCGTACACGTTTCCATTTCCGTACGAAAACTCCTCCCCTGCCAATGTTTCCTACAACTTAGCTTAAATGTGTAAAGTCCTTCTTTCTTTGAGATGGAGGTAGGGTTCTTCAAGTCTTCTTTTCTTCTTCCAAGAGTCCTTCCTTCAGGATGATTTGATCCTTTTGTGATGTGATGGTTGGGTCTCCTTGATGCCCTTCTTGTTATTCAGCCCTTATGTATCCTTCTTCAATTGAGTGATATTTAAGCTGCTTCTTGTCACTTTACCTCTGGTACCATGTTGAGAAATCAAGGGCATCTAGATTAGGATGATTTCTCTTTACTTTGATAACTCCTTGTGATGTTCTTTACTTCAACTTGTAGTATTTGTAAGTAGCTTCTATTGATTATTATAGTGTTTTCATCATCAAACACCTACCAAACTATGAAGATCAATAACACAAATGGACACAGGATAATAGGCTACTAGCCATGGCCAAAACCTCTCCTAGAGAGGAAAACCCACATGAATTCTTCTCTTATAGAATCTTCAAATGATGAATTCCAAGACCTTTTAGAACCAAGATAAAGACCCCTCCAAGACCAAGTCAACCTTCTTTGGAGATGAGCTTCCTTCCCACAAAGTCAACACTAATCAAAGAACTTCAAAACTTCAGATTTCGGCCTCTATTTCAGAATTTCAGCTACTGCTTCAGGTCTGCAACTTTTCAGCCTCTACTGCAGTTCTGGTTTTTCGCACATGTGAGTGATTTAGGACAGAATAATGTCCTTTTGATCTCTTGCTTGGATTGCTTCTTTCTCCTTAATAATTCGACTTTCCAACTTGATCTTTTTGATACCAAACTTCGGCTCCTTTTAGATGACAGCAATTAGGTCCTTGCTATAACAAAGTTTGCCCTAATTTCTTCACAGGTGCAGGATAATGTGGCCCAAAAACAGTCTTCAAAATTTTGATCTTTCTTCCTTTAGTTCTCCTCTTCTTCACTAACCCTTTTGGTCTCTTTCTTGTCCTTGTGATTGAACTTCCTGGATGATCTTCAAATGAGGTTGAATACTATTGTATATACTATATATACACTTTTATGAAGCTCGAACAGCCCTAATAAGGGCAACTTCATCTCTGTAGGCCAACTTCTCTTGTAGGCCGACTTGGTCTTGGAAGGAAACTTTTGACACTTTTGACTTACAATAAATTCTTTTGACTTGATACAAGGTTCCCAATAAGGTCTATTACATATCACAATGACTCTTTTGACTCTATGACAAACCCAAGAAGCACACAATGGATGCTTTGAGCTATAAATAAATTGACCTTGAGCCTGAAACCCATGCTATAAACAAAATATATATATATATATATATATATATATATATTTCTCTTTTACATCAAATACATAAAAATCAATAGTACATAGAATATTATGAAGACCAGACCTAGTTACATATTTCAACAATATGTATTGCTGAATGATTACATGCAATACACTAGATTGTTCTCAAATCTCTTGAATAACAACTGTGCTTCCAAAGTAATGCAGTAAGTTCTTGATTCAAGTTATGTTAGTTTCTTTTGATTAGCTTCATACGCCAGAGGAGTCATCTCTCCTTCCATTTTATTCTATGAATTTCCAGGTTTCAAGAAGCTTCACAATTTCATTACTGAAAATGCAGCTGTTCCTATGTTTCTCATTGGCTGATAAGAAGGCATTCCTAGCATGGCCACCAAAAGTTCATCTTTTCAGTCTCATTCATGATTAACAATTATAAATTTTTGTGCTCAATGCCAAAATTGCAAGTAGCAAACACTTCCACTTATTGAACAGCTAGAAAGTCCAATTTCATCTCAGAAAGTGAAAAGAAAAATAGATGAATTATGATATTTTCTGCAGATGGACCTGGGGGATAAAATTGTGAAAAGTGGCATACCATCAGAAAATCATCTTGAAACTTTGGGGATTCTATGGCAGGCAACCTTCTTAGAAGACTGGAAACTTGCCGAAGCAAAGAATTTTCGTATGGAATTTCACCTGCACTTGGAAAGTCAATCAGTCAAAGATAGAAGCATGCTTAAACCTGCTATTGAAGAAGCATAATTATCAATATAAATGAACAAAAACGTTGGTTGTTCAAAACAAGAAAAAGGCCCCTCATAGAAAGATTTCATAAGTCATTGAGAACAGAAATAGCAAAGTATCACCTCTTTGCATTGCTGACAAGAAATGATAAAGAACTCTAATACGGCTGTTAAGCATTTTTATGGCACTGTGGATTCCGGTTAGATGTGCAGCCACTGCAGTTAGAACACTCCAAACATAAGTTTGGCAATCAATAATCCATATCAATTTCAATGTCAAAATGGCACCCATCAAATCACTGCCTAATAGTACTCACATTGAGTAGCAGCTGAGCCTCCATCTGAGGGTTTTAGGTGTGCAACATGATCAACAGAAATCCGCTCTGCCTCCACAGTCTGCAGAACAATGAATTGTGACATCAGCACACAAAATAAGAGGAATAAGGGGACCTATTAAAAATCATTTATATCCATAATGCACCAGAATAGAGTACTCATCATACCTCAATAGTGTAGTTTGACTTCACAAATATTAGTGATGGGACTCCCTCAATAATATGCAGTTCTGTACAACCAAACAGAGGAATTAGTTGGTATATTCAACCCTTGATGCAATCATCTAGCAGCCCTTATGAACAGGCTAGATAAGGCAACTAGAAGAAAACAAAACCTGTAAAAGCCACTCTTGTTATCATTCAATTGTTGGACATCAAGAACAACTTAGGATGAAAGAAATTTTAAAAGTAAATGGGCCAATTAACAGCAAAAATTGGTAATCACTGGACCAATGGCAAAATATGGGTACTTGGGTAGCCCTCTTCTTGCATAATGTCAATGTCACAGGGCTCACCAAATTTGCACCTTGAAGTTTGAAATTCTGCAAACCTTAAAATATCTTCAAGTTTGGGTCAGTTTTGATAAAGTTTGGTTCCACTTTTCCATCTGCCTTATTTTACCTTACAGGATCCGCTGTATTTTAGTTTTGGAGTTCAAATCTCTTCAAATTTTAAAGTTTCATTTAAATTTAAATTTAATTCACCGTATTAGTTGAGTTTGGGTCAGCAGGCGTGCACGTGAAGGGTTTCTATGATAACCGATAGAGTCGTCTCTATCCAAAGCCTACCTCTATAATGAAAATGCATACAAGCATCCAGCATATGTTGTACGTTGTATGAGGGCCGTTGCACCTCCAAGAGCCAGCAATTGTACATGAAATGTGCTAAGAGACCATCAATGGAGCTGCACTCGCACAGAGAGGAATGAAATTTTAGCAGGTTAGGCAATATGTTCTGTCTTAAATGCTTGCACTTTTGGATAGATACTAACCCAGAAACCATGCCAAAAGCATCACCCAGAATTTCCCTTAAGCCTGTGGCAAACTATGCTTCTAACTAACTCGGACTTGTGGGAGACCATGTGCCAAAGAATAGATCCAAACAATACGTCCTCCTTGCTTCTCTAAGTTGTGGTTACCTAAGAGATGAACGCACTCCTTTTTGGATAACGTCTAATGAGGATGAGGGATGCCAATATATATAATAATTTGCCCTTATGGAGGTGAAGCAGACCTTGACACTTGGAGGTAAATATGAATCTCAAATTTTCAATTTTCCCGCCTTAATAAGGCTAAGTTACCAGGATTCGGATACAGATACGGATACGGATACGGATCCGCATCCGGATTCGCTAGTTTTTTGAAAATCCAGGATCCGGATACGGCAAAGATACGGCAAGTACAAAAAATATAATAATAATTAATAATAGACACAAAATATATACTTCTTAATATATTTTGACTTGACATATCAAAATGTTAAAATGCATACCTCAATTACTTCTCTATAACCTTTTTTTGTCTTAATCATTTAAAAAAATTATATTATGCACTAGTATATCTATATTTTAAGATTATTAAGACAAAACTAAATTTAAAATTATATCTATATATCTATATGTATATTTAAATTTGTATAAATTTTATATATCATTTTAAATTTTAAATTAATTAATAAAAATTAGAAAAAAATATATATTAAAATAAAAAATTTATGTTCAAATTCCAATCTATAAGTCAAAACTAAATTATAAATAAAAAGCAATATAATTTAAAAAATACATACCTTATATTTAAGTCTATTAAGACGAAACTAAATTTAAAATATTATATATATATATATATATATAATATATATATATATATATTTGAAATTTGTATAAATTTTATATATGGTTTTTAAATTTTAAATTAATTAATAAAAATTAAGAAAAAATAAATAAATAAAATATATATATATATATATATATGTTAAAATCCCAATATATAAATCAAAATATAGGTCTAAGTTAGATATAGGTCTATTTTAATTACATTTTGTTCATTAATGCATAGTTTATTAAATCGTCAAATTATCAGATATCGAAAATATTAAATCGTCGAAGTATCGGATATCGAAACTATTGTATATCGTAAGTTTTTTTAAATGATGCTTCGATACCCAAAAGGTATGAGGTTTTGATGCTTTAATATAATGCCAAGGTTAAATAATTATCGGAGTGTTTAATATATCGGGACATTGGGGGTGTCTAAATTATATCGGAGGTTTTTAAATAAAAAATTGTTCTCTCCTTCCTAATTCAATATTGAATAGTTAATATTTAATATTCTAACCATTTCTAAATTATTTTTATAAACAAGCTTATGAAAACGATATGTTACGCAACTCATCTAATCAGGCCATAACGATTCAATGTTTTGGGAACAATTGACCCCTCTCCAACCCAGGGTTGCCCGCTATTCTTCTGCCAAAGATGCTTGCTTACAGATCGAGGTAGGAAAATTTAGATTATTGCGTTTAAATAATATAATAATAATAATAAATTATTTCTTTAACTAAATAATTTCTCGGATACATGTGAAACTGGCATAATTGAAAATACAGATATCGAATATTTTAAGAGACAACCTTAGTTATTATTTTAAATTAAGGGAGTCGACAGATATCGAATATTTTAAGAGTCAACCTTAGTTATTTTGAATTAAGGGAATCAAAATACAGCGGAGCGACATCTGAGAAGGTTGACCTTTCTTTAATATAATGCCAAGGTTAAATAATTATCGGAGTGTTTAATATATCAGGACATTGGGGGTGTCTAAATTATATCGGAGGTTTTTAAATTAAAGTTTTGTTCGAAGATCGAAAATAGCATGGCAAAAAACTTAGAAATCCGGAAAAATGACACGGGATCCGTTTCCAGATTTGAACAGTCGTTTCTAGCAAACATTAATACGCCACGTGCCGGTTCTTGGACGTATTTAGGCGGATCCGGATCAGATCCGTGGATCCGTGGATCCTGTACCCCAGAGGGCCGGATCCGGTAACTTAGTAATAAGGTTATGTCTTGTGGAATTTCTTTTAAATAAATAAATATTTTTCCTTATCCAAATTCGGTGATCTTTAGATCTATTTTGGTCCTCTCGAAACGAAGAATTCAATGTCACAATTATCTTACCCAAAGGAGATGTTCAAATTGGAATTTGGCCCTAGTTGCCAATTTTAACACTCCCTCTCAACTAGGGAGTACGCTAGTACATGATGCATCCATCGGTAGTGCTATGGTCCCTATCCACTTTCCCAATTCATTGGTCAGATGAGAGGTCCTTTCCTTGTGTCCCAGACTACGTGGGTAGGATGATACTGAATCTAGCATGGAAAGAATGTATCACATCCTGCTCAACCACACGTAGGGGGAGGATGAACCACATCCTATAGTCACACATCACAACCACACGTGGGGAAGGATGAAACACATCCTACATATGAAAATCACCAAGAGTAGGGAAAAGATGAACCACGTGCTACAAACACAAGTTACAATCACCTGTAGGGAAAGGATAAACCACATCCTACAAACACAAGTCACAACAATCAATCATAGGAAGGATCTTACTCGTGGGGAAAGGATGAACCATGTCCCACCAACATGTCAACCAACAATAGTAGGGAATGAGCATCCTACATGTGGGGAAAGGATGAACCACGTCCCACTGACATGTCAACAGATGCCTATATGCATCTCTCATTGGGGTATCCGCAAGAGAAGGTGAACCACTCATCCTGCTCATATGCCATAGGAGAAGGTGAACCATTCATCCTATGCATATGTCATCAACAGTAAGGGAAGTTGAAACACTCACCCTACATACATTTGTCCGCAATCGTAGGGGAAGGTGAACCACTCACCCTACACACAAGTCAACCATCATGGAGTATCACAGGGGAAGGTGAACCACTCACCTGTACACAGCGCACCAATAGAGGAAGGTGAACCACTCACCCTATGGTCGCTCATAGCTCAATAAGTACCCCAAACCCCCAGGAGCTCCCAGAGCTCAATGTTCAATCTTAACCAAAGAATCCCTCATATAGGGGATAAAGCCAGGCTGCTTTTTGAAAATTAATGATATTGCAGACCGAATCGTTAATGAAAGCCTCACAGCTCCACCCAACAGCATATAGATGTATACACAACTTTCTACAAACCTCCTGATTTACAGCAGAGATCTTAGCAGTACTTGGCAATCCTCTGCTTCTTGCATATCTTGATGAAGAAGATATTTAACTGTTCTTACCTCCTCTTGCATAGGGAGATCACAAGCCTAAGCTTATCTTTTCAAAGAGCAAAGTATCCATCTGGCAGCCTGCTCATCATGAATTCTGACTACTTTGTAGATATAAAGGTGGACCTTAAGAGATACAGCTCTAAGATGTGCTTTTACTATCAATCATATTGTCAGCCCTGCAATTTTCTGAGATGAACTATGAATCATGAGCAGTTGTCCATTGGAATCAAGGCTTATAACATCAATCGCTGTGAAGCTCCTTTGAATATAGAGAAGGTAACCATCTGATATAAATCCAGTGACTTTATTACTCCCTCTTAAGATGATCATCTGGATTTCAATCATGATCATCCCTTGAGATTTACTATGCGGCTATGATTGCAGGAGAGTTGCAGTTCTTATTAAAGGAGCTGCAATTTCAGTTTCAGGCAAATCATAGTAACTTCTTCTTAATCGGCAACCTTCAAAAGATAAGCTACCCAATTTAACATCTGTCTTGTTCACAACTTCGATTGTGAACAAGACCATAGCTACAGGATTGTGACGAAATTGTTCATAATGCTTGGACTGATATAAATGATGTTGATGTCATAGAGCTACATATAGAAGTTCTAGCTCTAGCTCTTCATCTTTCCTGGAAAGCTTTTCCTCCTTAAGAGATTCAGGTCAATTTGACCTTGAATTATTATGCTCCCTCTCTATTGCTACAAGTTTATTGCAATCTTTACGAAGTTGTTATGCCACAACCATGTATTCCTGGAACAATCACAAGTCATAATTTACTGGGATACTTCCTTTATTGTGAACAATGTCTTTGACTCACTTGGTTGCAAGATTCATTGTCAGTAAGGTCTGACAATAGATCATTTAAGGAATATAGGCGTATTGTCTCACTGTTCATAAACATCACAGGAATATTATTCCGAGAAATTATTAACCTTTATCAAGGACTCTTGACATGAGTACAATTGATGGCCTCTATTATTTCTGGTGCTGATCAGATGCAAAATTTGAAGATTCCTTTCGCAAAGGATAGTGAGAAATTTTACTGCCTTTCTCAAAATTTGGTAAGTCATCTTCCCAGTCCTTATACAAACTATCAAAACAGCATAGTGCTCTTCCCGTCTTCACAATAGCTCCTTCAAAAGCACTTAATACCAAGTAAGCTATCTGAAGTTGTGCCTTGGAATTGTTGTGCACAAATTTATGGATAAAAACAAGGTAAATCAACAAAAGGGTTGTAAAAGGGATAATTAACCAGAACATAAATTTGCCATTGATCATTAGATCCATTACAACTAAGAGTCAGATGAAAATCTATGCCTTCAAATAATGATCCTCTTCAAGAGCGGGTTTGATTTGCCTTCTGTACCACAGTTCACAACTACGTTTGTGAACTTAGCAAAATAAACCCAAGAGAGAGAAAGGGCTGCAATCATATTACTGGTATTATAAGTAGGAGTAAGAGCACCGTCATTGTTGGCATATTAAATCATTGATACACCAGGGGTCATTGCCATGTAGAGTTCCGTCTCATACTGTTATCTAGGGTGTATATCAAAAATACTATCCAGACCATGCAGTGGCTGCGTGGTTATTACTACCGTCATACTTCCAATAAGGTCACTGTTTTGAAAATTCCCAATATCCATCCAATCTGCCAACATGTTAAAGGTTGCTTTCACTATTCATACAAAATTGTAATACAGGCATTATCTTAGAGGCACTGCAATAAGAGCAAAATCTATATCTTAAACAAGACTGTAATTATTGATCATAAGCAAAGTTGTCAGCACTTGACATCACATATCTCACTACCTTCATAACTGTTGATTTCGAGTAGCATCAGATGTGCTCTAGCCATGAAAATTGGTGGAGAGGCTAAAGCAATGAGATCTCCAATACCCAGAAATGGTTTGGACAGAATCTAACCGGTTTGGTGGATATTAAAATAATTAATATTTTTAATGGAGTCCCTATGTCTAAACTTAGGGAAAATAAAATATTAATGTGAATTAATATACAACTGAGTTAGAATGGTCCAAAAGTCATGGATCAAGCCAAATCTAATATTAGTCGTTGATTAGGGACTTAATCTCGGCCGTTGAATTGTCAACGAAAAAAGTATAAGAGGAGGCTTGAGGGTCACTTGGAAAACACACTGAGTTGATCAAGAATTAGATTTTCTGGGGCAAGGCTTGCTGAGGAAATCGGAGTGATCAGAGTTGCAACTGAGGGGCAGTGAATACAGAAGCGGAGAGGCAGAGAGGGTACCGGGAGCATCAGCGCAGAAGCAGAGAAAGAGGGATGCAGAGCCATCTAGAGGCCACGCAGAGCCAGCCAGAAGCCACACAGAGCCAGCTAGGAGTTGCGCAATGCCTGAGGAGAGCCAATGTGGGTGACGCAGAGGCTCCAGAGTCTGACGCAGGGCTAGTTGGGCTGACGTTGGGTAGAGGAGCTGACGCAGTCCCTAGAGGCAGACACTGGAGATTTCGTGGTGCAGATTGGAGCTGAGAGTTGTGGGATTGTTCATCCGAGGTTTTTAGTTGGAATATTTGTCTCCGACTGAGAGGTACTACTACCGAGAGCATTCTCTGTTGGGTGAGCCATTTCTGGCACCCAGATTGTATTCTGAAACTGCTTAATAATAAAACCCTTAGATAGTTGCACCGGTTTTCCCGCATTGGGTTTTTCAAGGACATTAGTCCAAAAATAACGGTGTCACTTGTGTTCTTGTTTTTTCCTTCAATTGATGATCTGTATGTGTTGAGCATGTACTTGTATTTATTTTTAGTATTTACATGGTAAATAACTTGTTAATTAACAGAACAAGTAGGAAGAAATAAATCAGAAAGTACATGAAGGATTTCTAACAGTTAGACTTGGAAATTCCAACATGGTATTAGAGCGTGGTTGCAGATCACAGGAGAACTGAGGGCATCGGCCGAGCAGAGCAGCGACAGCAGAAACAGCTGTCCCAAGTGACAAAAGTTGTTCCTAACAAAAAAGCAGCAAGGAAGGGGTGATGCAGTGCCTGCGTCATCAACTTTGAGTTGGGAGAAGGATCAACGCAATGGCAGAATGGAGTAGCCTGACCTACGCAATGCTCGGTCATCTTTCTCAGTCAGGAAGGATTGATGCCTGTGGCCGGGAGGTGTGGATTTTGTTGGTGCCGGGATTGTGCAGAGTCTAGAGGCTCTAACCTTCAGTTTGTTGGGGCATAGGAGGTTGTGGAGAAGTTGTAGAGTGAAGTTGGTGGGATACTGTGATCAGAACAGTATCTAACAGGGCAAGGCCAAGAGGAGGGAGTTGCTACAGAAGATTTCTAGCCAAGAAATCTGGATCAGTGGTGCAACTGCACTTAAGATTGGAGTGGGGGCATCTCGACATTGGCAGAGGGGTTTCCAGGAGGGAAATTGAGGCTCAAAGGGAGTCACACCGAGAACTTCCAAGATGGAAGTAGAGAGACTTGAAAGAGTCGAAAAAGGAGCAGCGAGATGGCAGTGAACGAGGTAAGAGATCAAGACAGACTAGACGAAGCCTCAAACTTCGTAGAGTAGAAGGCCAGGATCTTATCTGTTCTAGACAGGAATCATCTGAAGGACTTCGCCTTGAAAACGATAGCGATCCCAGTTGACCCGGCTAAGAACGATAAGTACGAGGAGGCAATGGCGAGGGCCAAGAGCATCATCCTTGACGGGGTCAAGGAACATGTAGTACCACATATGGGCGAAAAGGACACGGCAAATACGATGTGGGAGGCCCTGGCGAAATTGTATCAGCATACTTCCGTGCAGAAGAAGATGCTACTAGAAAATCAGCTGCTCTCATATCAGATGCAGAAAGGAGAACAGATCTACATCTTCCTCGGTCAATTGAAGGAGATCCGAGATCAACTGACTTTCATAGGGGCCACGTCGGAACAGGAATTAACGATGAGGACCGTATTGAATGCAGTCTCAGAGGAATGGGAGGTATTTGTCCAGAGCATATTGGACAGATCAACCCTTACAGATTGGGAGGAACTATGGACGGCTCTTCATCAGGAAGAGATCAGTAGGCTAACCAAGGTAGGAAGCAGCAGCAAGGCGGTCAGAATCAAGGAGGAAGAAGAGAAGGATGTTGCCCTAGCATGTGAGGGAAAGCAGGAAAAGCAAAAGAAGGACCTCTCCAAGGTCAAATGCTTCCACTGTGGGGAACTGGGTCATTATGCGAGCCAGTGTCCAAGTAAGAAAAGCAAGAGAGAGGCTTCTGAGACCAAGGCTGCGTCAGCAAGGGCGGAGAAAGAAATGGAGACATATGATGATTGTGCCATGAGTGCTCATGCACCTCGTGAGAGGAAATGGGAAGACATCGAGCTGTAGTCAGACAGGCTACAGGGAATGAGGGCAGGATCCTTGAGGTACCCAACCTCTTGGATTATACCTTGCTACGAGAGCCTCGAAGAGGAGTAGCAGAACTGACGAAGATGTCAGAATTGGGAGATCAGTTACTTACTTCTCAGTAACTGAGTTGCAGTGAATCAGTTAGCAGTGGTAGTACTATGGGCAGCATGATGCAGCATGATGAGAGGGATTGCAATGCAAATGCAGCAGTAGTAGTGGCAGGGCCATGGGCAACAGCACGAATGCAGATGGAGTTGTTGTACAGATGCAGCAGTGGCAGCGGCAAGGCCATGGGTAGCAGTACATGATACAACAGTGCAGAGGATGTTGGGCAACAGACCTAGCATCAGCAGAAGGACCGATGTCGAATGATCAGGGTGATGCTCAGTGAGGAGTATTACTAGAGCACAGTCCTCGCTAAGAGGGAGTGTTGATTTGGGGTAGCATCGAATGTGTTCTAGCCACGAAAATTGGCGAAGAGGCTAAAGCACATGAGATCTCCAATACCCAGAAATGGTTTGGGCAGAATCTAACCAGTTTGGGAGATATTAAAATAATTAATATTTTTAGTGGAGTCCCTAAGTCTAAACTTAGGGAAAATAAAATATTAATGTGAATTAATATAAAACTGAGTTAGAATGGTCCAGAAGTCATGGATCAAGCCAGATCTAATCTTAGTCGTTGATTAGGGACTTAATCTCAACCGTTGAATTGTCAACAAGAAAAGTATAAGAGGAGGCTTGAGGGTCACTTGGAGAACACACCGAGTTGATCAAGAATTCGATTTTCTGGGGCAGAGCTTGTTGAGAAAATCGAAGGAGTGATCAGAGTTGCAACTGAGGGGCAGTGAATACAGAAGCAGAGAGGCAGAGAGGGTACCAGGAACATCAACGCAGAAGCCAAGAAAGAGGGACGCAGAGCCAACTAGAGGCCACGCAGAGCCAGCTAGAGGCCACGCAGAGCCAGCCAGAAGCCATGCAGAGGCAGACAGGAGTTGTGCAGTGCCTGAGGAGAGCCAGCTTGGGTGACGCAGAGACTCCAAAGGCTGACGCAGAGCCTCCAAAGGCTGACACAGGGCTAGTTGGGTTGACGCTGGGCCAGAGAGGCTAACGCAGTCCCTAGAGGCAAACGCTGGAGATTTCGTGGGGCAGAATGAAGCTGAGAATTGTGGGATTGTCCATCCGAGGTTTTTAGCTGGAATATCTGTCTCCAATTGAGAGGTACTACTGCCGAGAGCATTCTCTGTTGGGTGAGCCATTTCCAGCACCCAAATTGTATTCTAAAACTGCTTAATAATAAAACCCTCGGATTGTTGCACCGGTTTTCCCGCTTTGGGTTTTTACGGTGACATTAGTCCAAAAATAATGGTGTCACTTGTGTTCTTGTTTTTTCCTTCAGTTGGTAATCTGTATGTGATGAGCATGTACTTGTATTTATTTTCAGTATTTACATGGTAAATAACTTGTTAATTAACAAAACAAGTAGGAAGAAATAAATCAGAAAGTACATTAAGGATTTCTAGCAATTAGACTTAGAAGTTCCAACAATACCTTCATATAAGGGCAAAGACAGTGATTAGGTTATCCTAACTGGTAAGGAAATTAGGATTCTTCTTTAACGAACAACCTTATGCTAAGATATATATAAGATCATATTGATGTTGCAAGTTACCCAACTACCATTGGGATAATATACAACCTTAGGTTATCCTAACTGGTAAGGAAATTAGGACAAGACAAGGAAGGAAGTTGACCATCTCGAGCTTCAAGTACAAGAAAGAGATGAGGAGCTCACCAACCTTAAGGAGGAATTTCATCAAAACAAAAGAAAGCATCATGAATAAGTCATATCCATGACAAATCAATTGGATAAAGCAAAAAAAGGGAAGAAACTTTGTCAAGCCACCTTGAACAAAGACTGAAGAGCTTGAACAAGCTTGAAGCAGAGATTGGTCAATACAAGGAAGAGGTCTCCTCCCTTAGATCTCAACTAGAAGAAGCAAGGAAACAAGCACAAGGAGTTGAGAAGGTGATGGAAGCTTTGGCATTCATAGAAGGACAAGTCGATGAAGCAGAAAAAGAAAGAAACACCATGACATGCCAATTAGAAGAAAAGAATGATGACATCACCAAGTTAAGATCAGAAATCACTTCTCTTTGATCATGTGAAGCAACCAAGATGAAGGAAGAAATGGAGATCATTCTATCAAAGAAGGATGAAGAATGCAAGGAAATGAAGGAAGAAATTGTCTTTCTTAAAAAGGAAGTTGACTTTTTGAATAAGAACTTGAAAAGTTCTCAAACCCTAGATGACATCCTAAGTCATCAAAGGTGTCCCCTTCATAAATCAGGTCTTGGCTATGCAGGTGAATCCTCAAGCAAGAATGATAATGCTTCAAACACCAAGGATGTGAGGAAGCCTGGAAGAAATGTTGATGCTCCCAGTTCCAGCAAAGGCAAGGAGAAGAATCAAGACAACATTAAAAGAAACCCTACTCCAAGGAGACTTGCAGACTTGCTTGGCATATTATAGGCTGGACCCTGGGAGATTGAAGATCGGTGTCTTCATCTAGGGTTGAAGCCCTACATATATTGTACTTGATTTATTGTAAAGAAGAAATTAATAAAAGAATTTATTCTTATTGTTCATTTTGTGTTCTAAATATAAGTGATCTAGTTGGTAAAAATAACAATTGAAAAGAAATACTAATTCACCACCCTCCCCCCCCCCTCTTAGTATTTCCAACAATTGGTATCAAAGCCAATACCTTCTCTCAAAGCCTAACAGCATGAAGGTAGATCCTTAGATCACAAATGGCAAAGCCAAAGAAAAAAGCCTCCAATCCTCCTAAAGATGACTCTTCCTCAACCATGAAAACTGAAGATAATCAAATTAGGAAAGTTCCATTGTTCAATGAAAACTTTGATATATGGAAGGTAAGAATGAGAATTTTCTTAACGGCTCAAGGCATTGAAGTATGGGAATCAGTGATTATTGATAGCATGATGGATGATGAATCCAAGGAGTAAAATATAAGAGAAATGAAGACAATTTTGAATGGGCTACCAAATTCCATAAAGGCCAATTTGGAAAAATGTTCCTCAACAAAAGATATCTGGGACAAACTTCATGACCTTCACTAAAAAGTTATCAAACCCTAGATGACATCCTAAGTCATCAAAGGTCTCCCCTTGATAAATCAGGTCTTGGCTATGCAGGTGAATCCTCAAGCAAGAATGATAATGCTTCAAACATCAAAGATGTGAGGAAGCTTGGAAGAAATGTTGATGCTCCCAGTTCCAGCAAAGGCAAGGAGAAGAATCAAGACAACATTAAAAGAAACCCTACTCCAAGGAGACTTGCAGATGGTGTCAAGAATACAAAAGGAAATGAATATCATCAAAGAATACCAAGGGTAAAAGACTTCAGAAGTACATCAAGGAAATCTTCATCTCCTAGGTACCAAAGTATATTTCTTGGTTATTGTTATTCTTGTACAAACTTTGGGCATATGACAAAAGATTGTAGGGCATATCACAAAGACAAATATAATGGTCCCCGTCAATCTCCTAGAAGCAATTTTGCAAGAAGAAGTCATGATTTCTCATTCATGAACAAGATGGAGTGCTTCAATTTCCATAACATTAGACATATGGCATGTGATTGTAACTTGAATTGGGTCCCTGAACAAGCTAAAACCATGATAACCAAGCCAGAAAAGGAAGTTACACAAGTATGGAGAAGGAAGCAAACTGAATATGAAAGTCTCTTGAACACTGCAGCCAACAACACATGTTGTTGATATGATAAAGTCATCCTTGATATTCCAAGTGTTTGATAATGAGACTCTGTCAAAGGAGACCATGCATACTATTAGGGAGAGCTTATGATTCTTAATCATTCTTGCAAAAGCTATCCGTAAATGGGCCCTATGAAATTCTTGATGAGTCACACATGGACAATCATCTTTTCATAGATCATCTCTTGGGAACAACTCCATTGAAGAACATGATTCCTTATGCAGTCGATGGACTATTGTTGAAGATTCCTTCCACTTGATCACAAGGCAGAAATCTTTCTTGTCTAAAAAAGATAGAGGAGTTTATGCACGCAGGGGGAGTTGGTTCATCACACGAAGAAATGTAAACACATCTATCATGGACAACATTTCCAAAAGGAAAAGCACCATGACAAAGGGAGTAACATACCTATGAAGAACTACTTTTGATGAAGAAAAGAAGCAGCGTGACTGGGGGAGTACATGGGCACCCCATTTTCCATTGATGTCAAAGGAGGAGAGAATGTTGGAAGGGAAAGAATATTGCCATCAATGACAAAGGGGGAGATTGTTAATCAAAGTTGTCATTGATGCCAATATGGTATTATCGAGATGGAAAATATTCTTAAGATGCCTATTTCTAGATGATGGTGTAATAAAACTTGTTTGATAAGGATGCCATCAATGAAGATGTCAAACCACTAATGAAGAAGTCCTAAGAAGTTCTTGAACTAAATATAATGTTGCATGTACCTTGATGATCTAGACCTTAATCCTTGATGACATATGGAGGAATACCTTAGAACTTTCCTAATATGACATATCACTGCACCATTATATGATGACACGGGATGATACACTCATTATTGGATACACTCATGATGACATAAATGCAACACTCCTACATGATGACACACTCATACATTGATAACAATGAAGAAGTCATGTTGTCCCAAACATTCCTCATGTTGCCCTAAACTTTTTATGCATAAAATATAAGGACAGTTACAAAGAAAAATATTTTTTGCCACCTTAGAAGCATCTTTTCTCAATGAGACCTATATCGTCTTAAAGAGGATTTTTTCCTCCTTCCGGTGAGTACTCACTTACCTCCTAATTCATTACCGTTGAAGAGAAATCAATTTTTGAAATCAGCATATGTCAAAAATTGTCAAACTGTCCAAGTCGACTTGAATAGGCTCATAACCCTTGGCAAAGAGATGTGTCCCTTCAAAATATGGAAAAAACACTATAAATATAAACCTAAATTTGTCCATTCAAGCTCAGATTTTTTGGTGGAGACAAGACAAGAGGTAGAGAAGTAGCCGCAACCTAGAAAAGCAAGGAAGAAAAGTTTGTGGAATTGTTCTTGGGTTAAATCGTCTCCCACAGGCTCGAGCTAGGAAGTAGAGAAGTTGTCGTAGTTGCATGGTCGAAGTTGATGTAGTTGTCGTAGTTGCCGTGGTCGAAGTTGCCATAGTTGTCGTGGTCGAAGCTGCCGTAGTTGTCGTGGTCACAATTGCCATAGTTGAAGTTGTCGTAATTGTCGTGGTCGAAGTTGTCGTAGTTGTCGTGGTCGAAGCTATCGTAGTTGAAGTTGTCGTAGTTGCCGTGGTTGAAGCTGTCATAGTTGTTTTGGTCAAAGTTGTCGTAGTTGCCATGGTTGAAGCTACCGTGGTCGAAGTTGTCTTAGTTGTCGTGGTCAAAGTGTTGATTTATTGGGATTGGACAAATAGAGCTTGTTGAAGTCTTCTCTTGAGAACAAAATAGGGCAGAGTTGGAGAACTTTGTGAAGCAACATATTGAAGATTTGTGGAGATCATTGAAGACCATGATGCATTGAAGCCATCATGAGGTAACCTTGGAGAAATTGTTTGGGTACAATGAAGAGCAGCGGTGACACCTTCTAAGAGATCAAGGTTGTCACTGATGATGAGACGTGGAGACTAAAGTGAAGGGATAACCGAAGATTGACAAGGTTTGTTGAAGAAGACATTGGGAGCCGTGAAGTATAACCAAATATATCTTGACAACGTAAATATAAGGGTTGGAGCCCAAGAGGTTGGAGCCTCGGAAAGACAAGGTTGGTGCCTTGGAAGATAGGGTTGGAGCCCTAGAGGATCGGAGTCCTCAAGAAACTAGGTCGAAGCCTAAATCGGATATAGGGTTGGAAACTTTGAGGTTGATGCCTCAAAATTGACAAGGTTGGAGCCTTGGAAGTCCAAGTCGTTGCTTGGCATTATACAGGTTGGAGCTTAGGAGATTGAGGATCGGTGTCTTCATCTAGGATTGGAACCCTACATATATTGTACTTGATTTATTGTAAAGAAGAAATTAATAAAAGAATTTATTCTTATTGTTCATTTTGTGTTCTAAATATAAGTGTTCTAACTGGTAAAGATGACAATTGAAAAGAAATACATATTCAACCCCCCTCTTAGTATTTCCAACAAAATCAGGCTAAGTGTGGATTTTCGAAATCTTAATTTAGCTTGTAAAAAGGATAACTACCCTTTGCCTAACATGCAGACTTTATTACAATGGGTAATAGGATATGGAATGATGTCTTTATTAGATGGATTTTCAGGTTATAATCAAGTCATGGTGAAGAAGGAATATAGACATAAGACAACATTCACCACACCATGGGGTACTTTTCAATATTTGGGAATGCCTTTTGCACTACCAAATGTTGGAGCAATTTTTCAAAGGGCTATGGACTATGCTTTTAATGGTCTAATTGGGAAATTTGTCGAGATTTATCAAAATGACTTAACTGTTTTTTCCAAAGATGGAATTTCTCATGTGGGCCATCTAAGTCAAATCTTTGATAGGTGTAGAGAATATGGAGTATCATTGAATCTTGCTAGATCTGACTTTCGAGTGACTGAAGGGAAGTTGCTTGGTCACATCATTTCCAAGGATGGGATCAAGATTGACCCTGAGAGAGTTGAGGCAATTCAAAAGATTCCTTTGCCCCACAATGTTAAGTCCCTTCAATCCTTTTTAGGAAATTAAGGATTCCACTGCTAGAGCACCAATTCTTGTGAGCTCTGATTATTCAAAGGAGTTTTTGATTTCCTCTTTTGCATCTAAAGATACTATTGTTGGAGTTATGCTTCAAAAGAACAAGGAAAGGTATCAGCAACCTATTGTTTTTATGAGTAGAACCCTTCAAAGATCTAAGCGAAAGTATAGCACCATGGAGAAGTAGGCTTATGCCTTATTCAAGCCCTAAAAGCAATTTAGAGTTTATGTGTGATATTCTAGAATAATTGCATTTGTCCCCCACTCCGTTGTGAAAGATATTTTAACTCAAACTGATTACTTGGGAACCAAGGCTAGGTGGGTCTTGTTATCGCTCAAACTAGCAGGGGTCCTAGGAGGAGATCATATAAAGCAACTATTAGGTCAAGGACAACAATGGAGCTTTGGCCCATTGTCACCTCAGCTAAAGCTCCCTACTCTTTACGGACTTTCACCGATGGGAAGAGACCCAATATAAAGGGGAATCACCAGATGAATGGAACAACCAGAGGGCCAGGAGTGATTCCTAAGGCCTATTCACAAGAAAGACTCAATTATATGAATTTGCACTTAACCTAGTAGTTTCCCATTTAGGGTCCCCTCCTAGGACCCCTACTAGTTTGAGCGGTAACAAGTCTCAAAGATGCAAGAATATAATTTCGATATTAGGCCCACCAAGCTGATAAAGGGCCAAGGATTGGCCAACATATTGACTGAGGGGAATGAGAAGGCATTAGGATTGATGTGTCCAAATGGTTTGGAATCGACTTCATTAGAACTTCAAAGGTTAAACCAACTAGAATGGTATAAAGACATTATTTATTATTTGCAAAATTTGTCATGTCCTAGCCATCTAGTTGGCCATAAAAGAAGAGCATTAAGGTTACAAGCAACTAAGTATTTCATTATGAGGAATGTTGATTTTTAATGTACCTTGTGTTGGGTTGTGTTATATTCTTTCCATGACTAACCTACGTTGGACCCTATATTAAGTTGGGCGAACCTACCTATGGTTTTCGGTCCATGGTTTTGGACGCGATGGTTTTCGGTCCATGGTATTGGATGCTTTGGCATGTATAAATATGTATTGTAACATTGAAAGGAATATAATGAAAATTCAAGCTGGTAGTCTCGGTTTTGAGATCCAGTGGGAAATCTCTGTGTATATGTGTTTTATGTGTTATGCTCTCGCATTTTTATTTTTCTTGTGATTTAGAATTCGTATGCAGGTAATTTATGTACGGGGTTCAAACCTACACCTTGGACAAGTGGTTTCCCATGGGTTAGTCTCTACTTAGGGAAAAGTGTCCAAAATAGTCATTTTCCTTAGTGTGACTTTATAAAGTGAAAGTGACTTTATAAGTGGTAAAGTCAATGTTAAATTATAAAGTGAAAAGTAACTTTAGACATAACGTACAATGTGGGTACTTTATTTAATGGGTGAGTTAAAAAATAGAAAGTGAGAATTAAATGCACGTTTATTTTCATCCCTTGATCTAAATAAATCTGAGCCATTAGATCTTAGGGTTGCCCAAAAGTCATTTAGGGAAACAAAAGGGGGAAAAGAAAAGAGAGATTGCATTCATTCTTCATGAGCAGATTGGAGAAAGGAGGCTGAGAGTTGGAGAAAAGTTCTGAAGGAGAAATTTGTTGTAGCAAGTTGTAGGAGTGATTTCTAGGCAAAGCTTGCCATGGAACTCAAGGCATAGAAAACAACAGAAGGTATAGTACAAACAACATTGAATGTTGTGAACTGCACAATGTTTGAGAGAAGTTTTTGAAAAAAACAATTGAAAAAAAAAGTGTACAATTTGTACAGTCCGTACGGAGTCCATACAGTACAGTCTGTATAGTCGTATCTGTACAGTACAAATTTTCAGCTTTAAGTGGGCGCAGAAATCAACGCAAAGTGGGCACAATTCTCAAGGAGTTTTTGGGCTGAAGAGATAAGCTATATTTTTTTGTTTTGTTGTCTGCAAATGTATTTTTCCTGAACTTGAAAGACAAATAAATTTGAAGAGCTCTCTAACAAGTTTTTCCCAGAGAAGATTGAAGGGGTTATGTCCATATTTATTTTCAGTGTGTATTGACAGTCCCATGTGTTTTAATCTGAAAATTTCATTTCCAAAATTCTCTATGTTGAATGTATGTTTATGGGAAAGGGCATTTAATTGAATGGGAGTGATAAGGTGAAATTAAAACTGGGTTGGGATTGCAGGAAACTTTCCTTTTCTCATCAAATTTCAACATGGTATCAGAGCTACAGGTTAAAAATTGCAGTTTGAACAACAGACAATAGTTTGGGACAACAAACACTGGTTTGGCAACAAACTGTATTTTTGGTCGGCAAACTCAGTTTGGACAGCAAACTGATACTTTGGGACAACAAGGTGAAATTTCACACAGAATGAACTTTTGGGACAGCAAGGTGTGCTAGAAAGTTCATTTCTACATTTTCTTGGTTTTGTAAATTTTGAACAGTAGCCATGGCCATGTTCTTAAGGATAGAGGACACACTGGATGGGATATCCAACTATGTCGTTTGGAATGTCAGAATTCAGGCACTGTTTGAGGAGGCAACAGTTTGGGACATAGTGTGGCAAGTGGTTGTACCTCCTACTGTTGCAGATGAACTTGTTGAATTCACAAAAAATAATGCAAAGGCAAAAAGGATTTTGATGAACAGTCTGAAGTATCATGTGGTTCCTTAGTTGAGAGGAAACATATATGCATATCAGATGTGGACAGCTCTAACAACTCTCTATCAGAGTACCAACGAAAGCAGGAGGATGGTACTCAAAGAACAATTGAAGAACATTAGAATGACAAAAGCTGAAAGTGTAGTTCATTATCTTGGCAGGGTCAAACAGGTACGTGATGATTTCACTGATATTAGTGAGGCAGTTGCACCCACAGAGTTAGTCAGGATAGTTGTAGCAGGACTTCCTAAGTCTTGGTAGGTCTTTGGATATGTTGTTACCTCTAGGGAGAATTTTCCCAATTGGGATAGATTCTGGGATGATTGTGTGCAGCATGAGATACAGAAGACTGGTAGTGATGGGGTGAAGATAGCAGATGAGGAGGATGTAGCCTTGACAACCAAGGGGAGGAAACAAAGGGAAGGCAAAGAAAGGGGCTTCATTAGAAGGGGCTAAGGGAAAGGAGAAGAAGAGGAAGAAAGATACAGATATATCCAAAGTCTTCGAGGATTGATACTTACTTGCAGCAAATGGATTTAATGAAGAGTGATGCAGATTTGAACTTATACTACATTGTTGTAGGGAATGATCCGCTCATCTTTGTGTTGTATGTTGGTGACTTGTTCATTACTAGCGCAGAGAGACTGATTAATGGTTGCAAGGAGGATCTTATTATGGAGTTCGAGATTAAGGACATTGGGTTGATGCATTACTTTTTAGGGCTTGAGTTGTGACAGGAGGAGGGGCATATCTTTCTGGGGCAGGGGCAGTATGTTGTGAATGTGTTGAGCAGATTTCACATGGTAGACTATAGACCCATGTCTACACCTATGATCACCAACTGGAAGAAGCTTCATGCTTCAGATTATAGTTTGGTGGATCCCACATTGTATAGGTAGCTTATTGGGTCCTTGATGTATCTGGTCAACACTAGGCCAAATATATGCTTTGCAGTGAACACACTTAGTCAGTTCATGGTTGAGCCTATTGATCACTCGAGTGGCACCTGATGATTATATGAAGACTCCATTCCCAAGCATGATCCAGAGAACACTTGTACCATCAGATATCATCAGTGAACAGAGTTTTTAAACTCCACTTCTATTTTCTCATCATCTTTCTTGTACCCAGATTCCACACCCTGCGGAGAATTGTAATAAGTGATACTAATAATGATGAGTTTGAGTATGTAACAGGCTTAGGATGTTGGGACTCGATCAACAAATGAGTACACTTTGGAGTGTGTTTTTTATCAGGTTAATTATCTTTTATTTTTCAGAGGCGAGTAATTTTCTAGGTTTTTTCACTCACTTTTTACCCCAAAGTCGGGGTGACGATCTAAAGGTTGAGCCCCTAACACATCTTAGTGTCTAGAGTCGATGTATATTACCATACTAGATCACACAAAAAACTTCATGGAATTTGGTTAGGTCTAGGTAGTCATTTTTTAACTTTTAAGATTTCCCGCAAGTTAAAAATTGCAAATAAAATTGTACTTGTAATGTAATAAGTGATGTCTATAAAAGTTGTATGGGGTATGAATAATGAAATTTACACCCCTCACCCTCAACTTTCTACTATGACACGCTTTGATGGATTAAAAATGTGTTTTGAACTTTCAAAACCCACTTTTCCTAAGTTTAGTGGGAAATCTAGCAATTAATTAAGCCAGAAATTAAATAAATGGAGTAAAATAAATATCCACACATGCCAAATATTGTGGAAATGAGGTGGAAAATTATGGGGGAATTAAAGTGAAGTCCCAAGGTGATGCAGACTCCTAAAATCACATGTGTTCAAATAAAATCAAATTTCTAGCATTAAAGGAGAAAGTTGCTTACTTCGAAATTCGAATTTGTGAAGTTAATGCACATTTGGGAGGATTTGGGAGAATATTTGGTGGAGATTTTTGTGGGAAATTGTCCTCACATGGGTTACCACCCATATACACTTGTCATTCTATCATAAAATTTGAATATGGCACATAAGGAAAGAAGAAATTGATGTCCACTTGCCAGAATTCATTTTTACATTTGGCATTGGAGCTCCATCCAACAAATTCAAATTTCTCTTTAAGATTGTCACCTCATGCCACTTGTTTAATCACTTCTACATTGGGATTGGCTCCAATGCCATTTGTCATTGTCATTATTCATTGGGATTTGCTTCCAACTCTCTATATAATAGAGCCATGGGCTCTCACATTGTATTATGTAATACGAGCTATTGTGCTTGAGGAGACTCTGCAGGATTGTATTCACTACTTGCAATATAATACAACAATCTTTGGGGTAAAACATGATGGTGTTCTTCTCCTTGCATGTGTAGTAAATTCTTGACTTGTCTTATGCTTCTATTTATTTCCTCATGTCATTATTTCTTTCATGTTTGTTTCAAGTTATGTTAGTATGCAGCTATCTCATATTAGCATAAGAATTAATTATTTGCTTTAGGAAAAAAAAATCTTCTAGTGAATAATAGATGTATCTCTAGAAATTATTTCCACTGCACTTATTTAATTTCATGTCGATTTAATGATTTGTGGTGAAGTTTTGTAGACGAATCATTATTTGGTCAAGCTTTTCAAGCGTGAGGGAAAATTCTCGGAGGAATCAACCCATTCCTGAAAAATATTCAAGGAGAACCCTATTGTTTTGAATTCCAAAGTCTCATCTATATCTTATTTGTGTCTTGCAGGGATTCTTTCAAGTTTCTTAAAGCTTTTATTTCTTGCATCAAAATATCAAACCTAGAAAAATTTATTTTTTACGTATTGTACTTCATTTATCAATATCTGGCTATTTCAAAGAGCTAAGTCATGGCTAGTCAAAGAGGAGAATTTGCTTATACTCTTTGGCCTGACCTCTTGTAGATTATTTTTGTAACATACTTTGTTGTCCTCTTAGTCTAACATTTGACTTATTTTCGTATCCTTTTGAGCGAGATAGTTTCCATGCTTTGATTTGTAGACTTATTCATCTTGAAAGCATTTATAATATCTTGTGCTAACAATTTAGTGTTTCACTTTTCAGGGTTATTTTGGCTTTCCATTTGAAAGCATTTCACTTCATCTTAAGCAAAATACAATTTCATTTCTTAAAAAGCAAATACTTGGAAGGCACTGGTTGTTTATATATTCCATGCCTATCTTATGATGGTTATTGCTCATATCAATTTTTTGCTTATAAATCTTAAAAAGATAATATATTTAACTCTAACAATTCTCCTAGAAACTCACATCCTTTTTAAATTAACTTTTCATTAGGGACCACCCCCCTTAGCTAACCTAGGAGATAGCTTAAATGGAGAGAGTCGGGATTAGTGTGATAGACCCTTCTTTGAGTTCCTTGCCACCAACCACACCTTGTGGGGTTGAAGGCTTTTCTCACTGACTTGTAGGTAGGTGTAGGCGGCAGAGTCAACAGAGCCCAAGAAGGTGCACTAGGTAGTTGCCAAGTACATTCTTCGCTATGTAAAGGGGACTATTGATTATCGTCTAGACTATAGGCGGGGATGGAGTGAGGTTGGCAACTTACACAGATTTAGAATGGGTAGAGTGTGCTTCTGACAGGAAAGGCACTTCAGGGTGTTGCTTCGAATTGGGTTCAGCAGTTGTGTCGTGGTTCAATCGAAAGCAAAAGTCTGTTGCTTTGAGCACTTCTGAGGCTGAGTATATGGCTGCTAGTCAGGCTAAGTTGTGAGGCCATTTGGCTTCACAAGTTGTTGTATGGCCTATTTGATCAGGAGTTGAGACCGAAGGTTATTCACTATGATAATCAGAGTTGCATTAAACTCACGGAGAATCCAATGTTTCATGACAGGTCAAAACACAATGACATCAGATATCATTTCATCAAGGACTATATTCAGAAGGGGGCAGTGAAGTTGGAGTATATATAAACAGATGAGCAGGTGGTCGATGTTCTCACGAAGCCCTTGCCAAGAGGCAAGCATGTCCATTTCAGTGACAAAATGGGTGTGGTCAGAAACACTTTCCTCGGTAAGAGGGAGTGTTGATTTTTAATGTACCTTGGACAAGTGGTTTCCCATGAGTTAGTCTCTACCTATGGAAAAGTGTCCAAAATAATTATTTTCCTAAGTGTGACTTTATAAAGTGAAAGTGACTTTATAAGTGGTAAAGTCAATGTTAAATTATAAAGTGAAAAGTGACTTTACACATAAAGTATAATGTGGGTACTTTATTTAATGGGTGAGTTAAAAAATAGAAAGTGAGAATTAAATGCACATTTATTCTCATCCCTTGATCTAAATGAATCTGAGCCATTAGATCTTAAGGTTGCCCAAAAGTCATTTAGGGAAACAAAGGGGGAAATGAAAAGAGAGACTACATTCATTCTTCATAAGCAGATTGGAGAAAGGAGGCTGAGAACTGGAGAAAAGTTCAGAAGGAGAAATTTGTTGTGGCAAGTTGGAGTGATTTCTGGGCAAAGTTGAGCATGGAAATCAAGGCATAGAAAACAACAGAAGGTACAATACGAACAGCATTAAATGTTGTGTGTTGCACGCCGTTCGAGAAAAATTTTTGAAAAAAAATATGTACAGTCCATATATCATTACGGAAATTCGTACAATCCATACATAGCCCTTACAGTCATATCCATACAGTACATATTTTCAACTTCAAGTGGGCATGAAAATCGAGGCAAAGTGGGCACGATTTTCATGGAGTTTTTGGGTTGAAGAGATAAGTTGTATTTTTTTGTTTTGTTTTGTCTGCAAATGTATTTTTCTTGAACTTGAAAGATAAATAAATTTGAAGAGCTCTCTAACAGGTTTTCCCCAGAGAAAATTGAAGGGGTTTTGCCTGGGTCTAAGTTGACCAAGAATCTGTGTATTTTTATGTGTTACTGGTCTAGTTATGTCCATATTTATTTTCAGCATGTGTTGACAATCCCATGTTTTTTAATCTGAAAATTTCATTTCCAGAATTCTATATGTTGAATGTATGTTTATGGGAAAGGGCATTTAACTGAATGGGAGTGATAAGGTGAAATTAAAACCGGGTTGAGATTGTAGGGAACCTTTTTTTTGTCATCAAATTTCAACAAAAGATGGTCTGGGTTGGAGAAATATAGAGGAGGTAATACTTAGGTGTGTTGCTGAAGTTGAAGCCAAAAAGCTTCTCATTGAGTTTTATTCAAGATCTTGTGGAGGGCATTATGCTCCTAAGACTACTACCCATAAAATCCTGAGAGTTGGTTATTATTGGCCTTCAATTTTTGTTAATGTGCACAAGTATGTTAGAGGTTGCCAAGCGTGTCAACTATTCACTGGGAAATAAAAGTTAACTTCTTTGCCTCTTCAACCTGTGGTCATGGTAGTTCCCTTTCAACATTGGGGGCTTGACTTTATAGGGAAATTTAATGAGAATTTAAGTAATGGTTACTCATGGATTTTAACTGTTATTGGTTATTTTACAAAATGGTTAGAGGTCATTCCTACAAGGCACGCCACCAACAAAGTAGTGATGGATTTTCTTGAAAATAAAATTATCACTCATTTTGGTGCCCCTGCCAAGATCACAACTGACAATGCCAAGGCTTTTAGCTCTGTTGAATTCTCATCATTTTGCTTTAAGTATGGTATTGTGTTATCCCATTCATCAAACTACTATCCTCAAGGTAATGGCCTAGCTAAGTCTAGCAATAAAAATTTGATCACCATAATCAAGAAGATAGTAGGGGATAACCAAAAGGGCATGGAATAGAAAAATTAAATATGCTTGATGGGTTGATAGGATTACAAAGAAGAATTCAACAGGAAAGAGTCCCTTTGAGTTAGTTTATGGCTTGAATGCGACCCTTCCCGTGCACTGAGGCTACCAGCGTATCAACTTCTACAAAGTTTTACATCTGAAAAAGATGTGCAAAATAGAATTGACCAAATTGTAGAATTGGATGAAACTAGGAGAAGAGCCTTTGAAAATTGTTGTAAAAATCAATCGAAGGTTGAAAGGAATTTTGACAAATCATCTAGGCATAGGAATTTTTCTAACGGTGATATGGTTTTGTTATGTGATCGCAGGAATGAAAATTCAGGTAACCACGGTAAGTTTGACAGTTTGTGGCTTGGACCATACATTATCAAAGAAGCAATTGGACAAAATTCCTACCATCTAAGCACCTTGGACGAATAATCACTTGAGCTACCTGTCAATGGCCAACTACTCAAATTGTTCTACTAAGAGAATATTTGATGCCATGGGGCATCTTCTGTATTATATTTCTAACTTTATGCCTTGTCATTTTGGTTAAGTAGTTTCATTTCATGAATAAATTATCATTTATGCTCTTAGAATAAATTTCCATTTCTTCATTTTTGTACTTGATTTTATATGATGATATTTTGAAAGAACACTACTGATATATGTCTTTTGTTGGTGGACGCAGATTCCAAGTTCTTCCATACTATCACTTCCTATCTAGCATGCATCCCCATGTGGAGTTGAATGTTGACCACTGAAGTGTATCCAAAGATTTCTGAAGACTCCATGCCCAAGGATGTATCAGAAGCTTCATGTACTATCAAAGATCATCATATCACCAGAGTTTTCCAACTCTACTTCTTCTCATCTTCTTTTGTTGTACTCAAATACCATAAGCCCTATCAGGAAGACGCAAAGTGATGCTAGTATGATGAGTTGAGTCATGTAACAAGCCTAAGTAACTTGGGATCTTGTAATCAAGTGAGTTTACTCTGAGAGGTTTTTTTCACTTGGTTAATTGAGTATTTTCCTCCAAGCATAACCCCAAAGCCGAAGTACGTCTTGAAGGCGAGGCCTTGGGTGAGTCGTAATTTCTAGAGTCATTGTATATTACCATATTAGATCATTCATAAAATTTCTTGCAATTTGATTAGGTCTAGGGGTCATTTTTAAAATTTTGTAAATTTCCCACGGTGTGAAAATTTGAGTGGAAATTTGAATAAAATCTTAATGTAATATGCAATATGGCATGCCTAAAGAAGTTCTATGGGGTATGTGTGCTTAAAATTACACCTCCCACCCTCAAATTTCTACTATGACACACTTTGAGGGGTAAAAAAATAAGTTCTAGACCCTCAAAACCCATTTTTCCTAAGTTTCGTGGGAAATCTGGTAATAATTTAAACCAGAAATAAATTAAATGGAAAAAAATAAATAGCTCCATGTGACAAAATGACATCAAAATGACTTGGAAATTATCTCAAGTCAAAGGAATGAGTTAAAGGACAAGTGGAGGATGATTTGGCACCTTGCATCATAAATACATGGCCCACTCAAGTTAATCAAATTTCTGGCAATAATGAGGAGCTTGTTTACTTGGAAAATCGAATTCCTTGGAGTTAATGCGCATTAGGGGACATCTTATGGAATATTTTATTGAGATTTCTATGGAGACATGTCTCCACTACCACTCCTCTTAGCTCTCACGCTTGGCACTCACACTCAAGAGGAGGATCAACACAATTCCCAAGGAGGTCCACGCAATTGCTAGAGGAGGATCAACACATTTCTTGAAGATGAGGTGTCATCACATGGTTTGATAATGGAGTTTGGCATGAGTTAGCTCCTTGATTGGTTCACATTTGGATTTGCTTGTATGCACACTTCGAAAATTCGATTTTTTCTTGAGATCTTGATGCCACCAATGGAATTCGATTTCTAGGAGACCTCACACTTGGAGTCTCATTTCCTCCATTGGGATCTTCTCCATGGCCATTTGTGACTTGGTTGCTACATTGGGATTTTCTCCCATTTCTCTATATAATAGAGCTTTGTGCTCTCAATTTGTATCCATTGTTACGAGCTATTGTGCTTGGAGAAGCTCTGCTCTTATGTACACTTGTTCTCAATTGCAATAAAAGACTTTGGGGTTCATTTATGAATTGTTCCATTGGAGTATGATGCAATGTTGTTAAAAGCACGAGCGGGATTTAATCGGCGCGGGGAATGAAGCGGAAAAAAGCGGAAAAATCGGGAAAAAAGCGGAAAAAAGCGGGGAAAAAGCGTTTGGAACAAAAATATTCATTTTTTTTCAATTTTTTCAATATCTAAACCATCTAGAACATAAAATAAATACATTGACACATAAATATGATAAAAAAACTAATATATAAGATGTTTAATATCATTTCTAGCGCTAAAATCACACATAACATTGAATCATGTCCTGAATAGTAAGTCCTGACTCCTGAGTCCCAACTCAGCCTCAAAATATCAACAAAAAATATGATAATGTATCTCATCATGTCATAATGTCATATACAATAAAATGAAAGTCTAATCCTATTGATTTCCTCTGCCCCTCTTGCGAGAAAATGCAATAGCTTTCCCTTTCCCTCTCGATGTAGATGTTGGTGTCTGTGCTGGTGGAGAGGGCAGTGGAGTCTGATGTGCTCTACTAGCTGAAGAACTAGAAATAGGAGGTACAGGAGGTAGACCACGTCCTCTACTGGTGGCAGTAGCCCGGGCAGGC
>APFE030175845.1:86588-97655 GCA_000404065.3 Pinus taeda
TGAAGTTTTTCAACAAAAAAAATTAAAAACATAGAAAAACATTGTTTTGAAACAATGAAAACTAAAAAAAATCAACCTACATACCATTTCTACGGTGAAAATGGCGATCTCCTCTCGAAATAGTGAGCGTAGACCCTTCGAATCGGCAAAATCGCCCTCCAAACCCTCTCTCCCAGCTCAGAGCTCTTCCTCCGCCGCGCGCTGTCCAAATGGGCAAAAAAAAATTCATTTTTCCTTTATAAAACCCGCTGCCCACGCCCCTGGCGATTTTTTGGGTAAAAATCGCGCTTTTTTCGAAAAAAGCGCCAAAAAAATTTTAACGGCGATTTTTTCCCATAAAACGCGCGATTTACGCGCCTTGGGGAAAAAATCGCGATTTTTTTAAAAAAGCGCGATTAGATCGCGCTTTTCACAACACTGGTATGATGATTGGCTCACTATTGGTATAATTTCTTTTGTTCATGCTTTGATTTCAGTTATGTCCATATGCTCTTGTAGTTTGTTAATGTAAAGCTACCTTGCATTGGCAATTGATTTAGAAATATGCTTTAGGTGTAGAAATTTCTAGCTATTTTCCAATCAATTTTTAGAGTTTTCTTATCATTTCTTATTTTCTAGATCTATATGGGACTAATGTTTGATTGAAGTTTTGTAAATGAAAATCTTGTTGGATCAAATATCAAGTGTGGGGGGGAAGTCTTTGGAGAGACCAACCCACTCTTGACACATTCTCCAAGGAGCTCTCAATGGTCTTTTGAATTCCATAGTTCATCTTACGAAGTGATTTTTTGCAGGGATTTTCTTTGACATAACTTGTATACAAGCAAAAACTTCATAATTTTAATCTCTTTAAAAAATTGTGCTTTCATTGATTTATTTAGCTATTGAAGAGCATTTCCCAAGCTAGGCAAGTGATGGAGTTCACTCCCATCACTTGATTTGGTTTTGTATATTATTTTGTATCATACTTGCATCCACTTTTTACACTAATCTTGTCTTAGTTTCGCAGCCCATAGTTGGAGTTTTGACACAAGTGCATTGACGAAATACCATTGAGACTTAAACTAGTTTTCGTGTAGGACCTCTCAAGCATTCGAGATCTATTCTAAGGAGGTTGTGGACACTAGAAGGGGCTGCAAAGAAGGATAGGTCGTGGGCCCTTGTGGAGATTGTAATTTTCTGATTTTATAAAGACTTCTTTGACCTAACAAATATAAACAATAGACAGATATTTTTAGGTGGAAAACCCCCTTCGAGTTAAAAACCACTGAACACTTCTTAATATTTGTCTTCAAAATAATTACATTAAGTTTTCAGATCCAACTGAATGAAGCTGCAACCCCTTGATTCACAAGCTCCAACCTATAGGATGTTCCAACACCCTATTACCAACTGCAAATGAGAGAACGCTCCAACGCCCTAGATCTCAAGCTCCAACCTGCTAGTTGCTCCAACACTCTGTGTACCAGTTGCAATTGGACGAACACTCCAACGCCCTATGCACGCTACAACCTGTCCGAGCACCACCCTGCCACCCTGAAGTGGTCTCAGGCTCCAACCTAAAGGTGACTCAAATAACCTACCTTGCACCAACCTGCCACCCTGATGATCCAGCGGACCACGTTTCACAATTTTCGGATTGGACCCCCCGTGCTCTGAATCAATATAAATAAATTGTGATGAAAGTTTTGCTACTCTGCTCGGTATGTATATCATTATCAAGCCCTGGCAACCTCACTGCTCAACTCTGCTCAATCTGATGACTGCACAATCATAACTCAAACCCAATCCTGCCTTTACTCAATCACAAGCCAAACCTGACCACTCTGCAATCTTTAATTGCTCATTGTTACAACTGAATAGCATTACAGTCATCACTATCAATAGGTCACTGTCACATATCCAATGCATTGTCAAGAGAATCTCAGGCACATCAAATGATAGCGTTTCGATCACTGTCACAATCATAGTAGATCAGTGACTGTCCAAGGTTGGCAATACTTGTATCCTAAATATCACTATGTTATGTCAATAAGGTATTGTCATACCATCAACCCAACATCCATACTATTTTCATCAAGAAATTGTCATGTACAAGTAACAATGTCAAGTACTGGAATATACTATCAAATGCCAAGTGCACGCTCAAGTAAATCAGTGTCATAACACTACTGACATACCATCACAAAGCCACTGTAATTATGTATTTTCAAAGGTCACGTTAATCTGTCATTGTCACATCAAGTTCTTGTCATCATTTTGCAAGCTTACTAAGGCATATCAGTTATGTGATAAGCCCACAATCATGCTGTGACAGCTATAATAAATCAGTCATTATCCAAGCAATTACTTAATAAGTCAACCACTATTGTCTTCAAGTTATTGTTACTGCAACAAATGTCACTATCATTGGTTTTGTCGAGTCAATTTATCACATCACAATCAGTGTCACTATCATATCATTGTCTCTCTGTCTCTTGGCATCAATGTGTCAAACCCTAGCTACAGTCATATATTCAAAGCATTGTTACAATTATCACTGTCACATTAAATACAAGGTAGATAACTATCATGCCATTGTCTTACTGCAATAGCAACTACAAGCTTATATTTAAATAAATATGGTCAAGTTCTGGTCCTTCAATCTTTAAGTGTTGTAGACTTTTTCAAGGATGAGATGTTGCTTGAATTCTTGATTGTGCCACCTACAGAAATGCTACATGTAACCAAATACCATGCCTAGGTTGGATTGCTAAAAGTCAGCTTGGTCGACTTCACTTCTAGGTAATGGAACAAGTATGTAAGCCTTATCTAAGGTTCAGTTCTACAGCTTAAACAACTCACACTTAGTAACCTAACAATTGATGCTAAGAAGTATGCTATTTGTACTCAATGAGCATGCCAAAAGAGCACAGGACTAGATGCAACAGTCAAGCGAATTCTTGGAACAATTTTTTATTGATGGACCGCAAAGATCAATGGTGAGAGCCCCTGAACTCAAGAAGAGTTACCTCAAAGTGATTCTGGACCACAGATACAAACCTATCAGTTACAGAGGTATCTTGACTTGAAATGTTGCAGATATAATGCTTGTCTTAAGATAGATTACAGGTCCGCACCACTGGTTTTAAGCTTGATGCCCTAAACCACAAGTTGTAGGCTTGATGCAAAGAATACTTGACGCCCTAGAATGCAATTTTGTGGGCTTTATACAGAGAAAATTGATGCCCTCCACCACAATTTGTAGGCTTGATGCAGAGAAAACTAGTTCTAGATTACTTCAGAGGGATGCCCTAATGGAGGGTCGATAGCTTTCGCTATCACAAGAATGAGTTTTGGGCTTGATTGTGATTCAATAGTAAACTAGTCTGAAACGAAGCCAAACAAAGACAAGGTTTGATCCCTTAATCTTTCTTGTAAGATGGATATCCAAAGCAAGCTTGAATCCCTGAACCAAAGTGACAAACAAGATATTCCCCAACCCAATCTTCAAACCCTTCATTGTTCTGTACAGGGGCCAAATAAGTTCAAAATTATATTTTTCAAAAATCCATATTCATCTTTGCGCATATTTCGAAGGTATGTTGGATGCTCCTTTTATAAACAAAGGAGGGTTTTCATGAATCAATGAATTCCTAGATCATAGGTTAGGGAGACAAATTTAATTTCAAAATTCTTTTGATAACATTTTAAACATAATGTTAATCATTTCATACGTCAATTAAAATTAAAATCTTCTATACTTAACAATAATGTTAACCTCGGGGATGCTGGAAAGGGAGGTCTTTTCTATTGCCTCGACGAAGAAAGAGAGTCTCAATTCGCATGGGGATTGGGTGTCGCAACAAACAATCAAGTCAAGTACCTAGGCTTGTGGCAAGGTCTGGACCTTGCACTCTCTAGGGGAGTCCGCCATCTGTTAGTATTTGGAGATTATACGTTTGTTATTCAACAAGTGCCTAAATGTAGGAAGAACGACGAGAAGTTCCTCCTTCCCATTCTTCATCGAATTAAGATGTTTGTGGAAACATTTGACTCAATATCCTTTTATCATATAAGAAGGAATTTAAACGAAGTTGTTGGTTCCCTGGCCAAGCAAGGTTCGCAGCTAGCACAAGGAGAAATAAAGTATGAAAATGAGATTATTATAACCAAAGACATTCCATAAAAATGGTAAAATCCTCAGGACAAGCAAAGTCGGTGACATGGAGGCAGATCAATGCATTTAATTCTAAAGTGCATAATTAAGTAGGTGGATTCAAAGCAATGCAACGAAAGCTCTGGAAAGATATGGAGACTTGTATCATTTTTTACAGGAAGGAAAGAAACGTCCCTTCGAATAGGACATAGAACAGATGGAGTAATGTGGATAAGGAAACTGAAGCAGGTAGTATGTGTGACATTTCATTCGGCAATAACAATCCTCAAGGTGATGGTCCCATTATCACCGATTTCCGGAGGATTCATCCAATTTTCGTTATGGACTCCGCAAGTGGTGTTCTAGCGAGGCATGCTTCCATTCATGCGGGATGGAATGAGATTGAATCGCAATGGGAAAGTGTGATGGTATGTATAGGAAGTTCGGGGCTCTAGATTATGGTGATCGGGAATTAAGGAACTGTATTAATCAAACTTGCCATCATTTCTGGAGTTGGCTTTATATGACGGAGAATTCTCTGAGAGGAGCGAGGGCTCAAAACAATTTGATGGATCGTCAGATTAATTTGCTAGAACTTAAGCTTGACAGGATTCTGTTGGCCATGTACATGGTGTATTCTCGCTTGGACAACCTGCAAACGGCAGATGAGAGAGGTGCGAAGGACCAGGTCCCCTTATATGATAATAGCATGGAGCAAATAAAATTCAGGTTGCTCATGAAGACTTGTCTGGTGCCCGCAATGGCGAAAGCAACGTCCCAACAAGCGCACAAGAAGGTAATCCCTCTGAGGGCAGGGAGGAAAAACAAGAAGCACAGGGGAACCAGGTTCTAGTGATTATGTAGTCCTTTTTTTTAGATTTTATCTATGTTATGCAGCTTTCTTGTTTTTGGAGGGGTTCTTTGGAGAATCTATGGAATTCATCAGTTTAGTATAGTTAGTTATAGAACAGAGGGCAACATAGAAAGACATATTTTGAACTTTTGGAACAGATGGTGTGAAAAATGTGCATTTCATGAAAAAATTGTAAAAGGCACTGGCCTTCAAACCAATTTCTTAATAGAATACATAATTGTTTCTTTTACAACAACAAAAAAAACAATAATGTTAACCCATTATTTTTAATAATATTTCTTTTTAATTAATTTATACTTTAATAATTCATATAATTAATTATAATTCTAATTTTAATTAAATTTCTTCATTTGATTTTCCTTTGAACTTAGACCATGGTGTTGGGGTTTTTTCCCAATAGTGTGGTTAGTCAACTTCAAGTGAGAACATCTCTCAAACCAGGAGGCCTCTCGGGACATGCCACATACCATCGGAATCAACTCAACAAGGAGAATCCATTAGCGAGGATCTCTAGGGTAAGTTCAATAAATTACTTCTTCAAAAACCCTCAACAAGTGAGGGGTATGTCCTTAGTCCAAGAAACCAAAACCTCAGAGCTAGGGTTTCTAGCGATCCTTCAGTGGAGCTTCCAACTTGATGTAATTTAGACAAATATTAAGAGCGTTCATTAATAGTTTGGCATCAATGACAGGTGTTTGGTCAAAGTCAAACTCCAGGGTTGACATCAATGACAACATTATTCAACAGTGAGAACCCTCGAAACCAAAGATCTCCATCAGATGATCCATGGCCATAAACAAAAGGGGCTCCAAGAAGATGAAACTCCCCAAGTCAGTTCAAAAGCTCCAAGGAACCAGCGGAAAATTTTGCTTAGCTTTATTCTTTAATAGATCACCTTGTACCTCTACTTTATAGTTTTAGCAATCTTGTTTTTAGGGAAGCACCACCTTGAGTTGGAGAAGAGCCAACCAAAAGTGAGAGGAAGGGCTACTAAGTAGATAGTGTGTTGCCTTCTTTTCACAATTGGCTGGCTCTAAATTGCACAAGACCAGCCCCTTGATGCTTGGGAATTCACATTATATGGGGGTGCTAGACTTTGTTGTGAGAGGATCTATTTCAAGAAACACACCACGGGGGGCTACACCAAATTGAAATAACACAAACTTCTTTCAGCCTAGATGCAAGGTCTCAAGGATACCTATTCTAATTTTCAGTGGCCTCTTGTTTCATAAGGTAAGATTTCATGCTTGATAATGATTAGGTTGATTTTTTTAGTCACCCCAGTCTTACTAGATTGATGTGCTTGTGACACAATACTACAACCTATGAAACATGTGTGCAGGAACCAAGTTAGTTATGGAAAGACACTTGATCTTTAAAGGTTAGTATCATATTCCCTTGTCATTTGATATCTTTCCATGTTATAGTTTCAGACCAAGAAATGATCTAGCAATCCATGAACCGTCAATTTCTTATGCATGCTCTGCTGTTTTAGGAGTTCTCATCAAGATTTTAGCTATTTACAAACAATATTAGCCTTAATAGCATAATTTTATTGACTGGAATAGTATAAGTTCATTCTAGGGCTTCCTCCTGATGCTTTATCAACACCGAATTGACAGTTAATCTCAACTTTACAGTCTATCTGAATAACAAACCGATGTTCCTAAATTCCATGCAAGTGTTATTAACAATTGAATATCAAATCACAAAAAACTTTTTAACTATTTCTCCATCAGCTTATGTTCCCATACTATTAATCTATATTCTTTGTCCCAAACATAAATGATTTAGCGTCCTACTTACCGTAAGTATTAATTTTGAGTTATCTAGATCTTTTTTTCTTGTACAATTAAAAATACAAATGATGAATATTAAGTAATATCGATGAACAAACATGAAACGGCGTTATAATCAGAAACATTCAAGTTCTATTAGAAGGTCAGCATCTGCATTCTAAAATTAACATGTGCATCAATAGTTCACTCTTCTTGAGACTATAACCCCAACCATTGAAACCTGAAATATTTTGGCATGCTTAGAATAAACAGCAATGCTGGATGTAATCACTCAAGATCATTTATGATAGATATAAGCAGATGAAGAGATGTGCAACAGTACCTCTATGAAAACACCATATTTATAGTATTTAACCCACGAGGTGTAGACCAGTTGGTTTGTGTGGCGTTTAGTCACCATTAGGTCACTCGTTCAAATCTCATTCAGGGGGGTGGGGGAGAGGGTGTAGAAATCTTAAGGTCTTATAGCCCACCCCGATTTCAATTTGTTTTGCATGTCAAGTTTAATGTCCAAACCCTATAGTTCATTGCATATTTAACTTGAATACAAATTGCAATTAAAACAACAAAAGGCTACCACTACTATTCACTTTCAGCTGATAATTTCACAAGCATACACATAAATTTTGGACACTGATTTTTGGTCAAACACAGACCCTGGAAAAACCCTGAAGGAAAAACCAGTTGGAAGATGATTTTATTTGCTTTTATCTCAGAGAAATTTACACAGCATTAATTACACGGGTACTTATCTATCCCCTTGAAACTTGGGCCAGACTCCTTGAAACTTGTGTTGCTACCCTTGAAACTCAAGCCACTGTTCAGAACTTCAGATCTGGAAATTTGCGCCACAGACAGAATTCCAGCACCTCAAATTTCGTGCCACTGTCAGCAATCTCTACCTTCAAAAATTGTGCCACATACCAGCAATAAATGCCCTTGAATTTCGTGCCACGGACTCATTGTTCAGCCCTCGAAATTTGTGTCACAGTCAGCCTTCTCTGCCCTGAAAATCATGCCACAGGCTAACCCTTCTGTCTTTCTCCGCCTCGAAAAACATGCTGACAGACCTGCTCTTTTGCCTCAAATTTTGGGCCTTTCAGACTAGCATTTAATATGCTGGTCCTTCCTCAATTTGTTTGCTAAAGCTTCTCGAAAATCACATTGGAACCTCTGCCTGTAACTTCTCGGTAATCATGCCTCTGTCCCAGCCTAGAAACTCAGATTCGTATGGTCTCCCCTTGCTGCCAATTGATCTCTCCTTCAGCAAATGCTATCTCAGCCTGCTTGCTCTTCTCCTCTCCTCTTTTCCTCGCTTCTCCAACTTTTCACATGAAGAATGAATGTCTCCTTTGCCTTTTTCCTCCTTTTTGGTCTCCTTAATGATGAGAAGCCCTATACCTAAGATCAGGGGCTGAGATTAGATCTCAGCTTCTCTTGCAAAGGGTGGAAATCTAATCTCACATTGACCCCCTCTCATGTATCCCCCTTCATTAATGAGCCCCTCTAATCACTTTAATAACTTGTACCATGTAATTTTTCTCATAAAGTCACTTTAATATAATAAAGTACAATGTACTTTTCAAACCTCACAAAGTGACTAAAAAGTCAGAAGACTTTAATAACCACATAAAGTCACACTAAATAGGTGGGTTTACATGTGTTCCTAGGCCAAGGAAAACAGCACTAGTAAACACCTCTTTGGTACCTTTTTCAACAAGAGGGGTGTTGAGGGTGCGAGCCACCCATGGGAGATAAAAACTGCCCCATGGGGCATCCAGGCTCGACTGAGCCTCATGCATTACTGGTGACAGCATTCCACAAGTGAGCAGATCATTCTTCCATGCAACATTAGGGCTAGCCGCAACCTAGGATCAACCTAGTTGGGAGAACCAAAAAAAAATAATAGTGTTATAGTACTTCTATGTTACGAATTAATATATATAAATATAAATATTAAGGATAATTGTAATAACAATTAGTTAAGTAGTAATTAATGCTCAAGAGGCATGTCTAATGAGACATGACTCTCCATGAAGAGGCACCTGCCTAGCATATAAGCAAGGCTCTCACTCTCATTTGTATCATCATCTTATTCATACATTTAACATATAATATTTGTATCCTCATGGATATCTTTATATTCCAAGTCTTCTGGAGTAATTAATCTAAAGAAGGAACTTTGTTCGCTTCATTTGGTATCAGAGTAGTTTAATCCTCTGGTCACTCAACCACTGCACAGAGTTCGTTCACCGATCCAGGTCTTTGGCCATTGAAATTCGTCAACTTCACTGTCGTTGAAGCGTTTCGCTACAAACCTTTGGAATTTCTCCGTTGCTAAGTTCATCAAAGGCCCTTGGCCATTTTTAAAGGACAAAAATAAAAAATAAAAATATATAAAAAAGAGATCTCTAATAAAAAAAGAAAGAAAAAAAAGAGGAAAAGAAATTATAATAAATAAAAATAAATATATATATATATATAACAAAAAAGTCAATATAAACAAAAAAATTAATCAAAAATCGAAAAAGAGGAGGTATATAAATCAGTTTTGCAACAGGAGGAGGAGGTGACACAACCTACCCAAGCTACCCCTATCACCAGTAGAGGACATGGTCTACCTCCTGTAGCTCCTAGTTCTTCAGCTTCTAGAGCACAGCAGAGTCTGCTACCAACTCCACCGGCATCTACATCTAGAGGGAAAGGGAAAGCTATTGCATTTTCTCGCAAAAGGGGCAGAGGAAATCAGTAGTATTAGACTTTAGCTATTTAGTTCATTTCATTGTATATGACATTATGACTCATGATATGAGATACATGATTATATTTTTTGTTGATATTTTGAGGCTGAGTTGGGAGTCAAAACTTACTATTCTAGTATTCAGGACATGATTCATTGTTATGTGTGATGTAGCACTAGCAATGATATTACACATCTTATATATTAGTTATTTTATCATATTTATGTGTCAATGTATTCATTTATGTTGCAGATGCTTTAGATATTAAAAAAATTGAAAAAAAAATGAGTATTTTTGTATTTTATGATTTTTTCCCGATTTTTACGATTTTTTCCCCTCGCCGATAATATCCCAATAACGATAACTGCAACATTGATATAAATCAATATTACAAACAAACAAACAAACAAAAACTAAAAAAAAATCAAAATACGAGAAGAAAAAAAATAATGATAATAAAGCTAGATAGAACAAAAAAAGTTACCTTGTGGCCGTCAAGCAACCGTACGCAGTTATCCGATCGGATCACCAGACGTTGCCCTTCTCCCTGCTATCGTTTAGCAACTCGATTGTTCAAATACACCCACTGCTATCCGCAGTCAACACCTATCACTGTGTCAGAAGTTTAGACAATAGACTGTCCCAGACCATTGTCTGAGTGTGTTACCTGTTGTCATTTTTCTGCCACCAGATCCATTCGAAGTAGACCTTGGAGCCCAACCACTGTCCATAGCCACCAGCTGCTACCACTGACGACACCCCAAGCCACCTCAACCTTCTGCCCTGAAGCAGCCAACATCTTCACCTTAACTGTCCATAGTAGCCATGGATAAAAAAATAATAAATAAATAAAAATTCAACAAACAAAAAAAATAATTTACTTAACTGGGCCGATAGCCATTTTTGTCGACCATCTGTTGTCATCGCTGTCAACTGCCATACCAAGTAGAGCTCCAGTCAACAAACCATACCAATCGTAGGTTTCGCTAGCAGACCAACCACCACAGCCGCTCGAGTAGCAGCGTGTTGCATTGAAGTTGTTGGTCATTCCTTTGTTGCGTTGTCAAACTATCGCCTCTGACTTCAAGCAATGCCCATCCACGCATTCACAACCACCTTTGTATAACGGTGGCTTGTATACGTACAGACGCCATACAATGTCTCTCGTCATCGCTAGCCCACGTGAGTTGTTGAGGGGCAAATTAATGTGAATAGTGGATAAGAGTCACATAACTCTCAACGATTGAAGGGGAGCATTGTTCATAAGACGTCAAACATCTGATCCTTAAGGTTACACCTTTTCATATCTAGTTTATATATTTTCTTAGTAAAGGGTTATATTTTTGAAGGGTAAGGTAATAAATCTAGATTTTAGGCATTTGTGGTTCATTTCTTTTGAGCTTAGTCTCAGAGTATCCACGGTAGAAACCATATTTGTCAACATTTCAAATCCCAACAGGGATCCATCATCAGGACCAATCTGAATGATGATATAAGAAGAGCTATGCGATAGGA
>APFE030175845.1:99161-113600 GCA_000404065.3 Pinus taeda
GCATCGGATGTGCTCTAGCCACAAAAATTGGTGGAGAGGCTAAGGCACATGAGATCTCCAATACCCAAAAAGGGTTTGCGTAGATTCTAAACAGTGTGGGAGATATTAAAATAATAAATATTTTTAATGGAGTCCCTAAGTCTAAACTTAGGGAAAATAAAATATTAATGTGAATTAATATAAAACTGTGTTAGAATGGTCCTAAAGTCATGGATCAAGCCAGATCTAATCTTAGCCGTTGATTAGGGACTTAATCTCGGCCGTTGATTTGTCAACAAGAAAAGTGTAAGAGGAGGCTTGAGGGTCACTTGGAGAACACATCAAGAGATCAAGATTTCAACTTTCTGGGGCTGGGTTTGCTGAAAAAGTTGAGAGAGTGATCAGAGTTGTAGCTGAGGGGCAACGAATACAGAAGCAGAGAGCGAAGATAGCACCGAGAGGATCAGCGCAGTAGCCAGAGAGAGGGACGCAGAAGCAGCCAAGGGTTCACGCAAAGCTAGTCAGGGCTCACGCAAAGCCAGCCAAGAGCTACGCAGTCCCTTAGAGGGCCAGCGTGGGTGACGCAGAGGGCCAGCGTGGATGACGCAGAGGGCCAGAGGGCTGACACAGTGCCTCCACAGCCTAACGCAGGCCAAGCCAGAGTAACGTTGGGCTAATGCTGGGCCAAAGAGAAGTTGACACAGTCCCTAGAGGCTGGCGTTGGGGTTTCGTGGGGCAGATTGGGGCTATGGAGCTGCTAGAGTGTTTATCCAAGGTTTCAGCTGGAATATCTGCTACAGAGTAGAGAGGTACTACTGTCAAGATTTTTCTCTGTTGGGTGAGCCCGATTTGCCACCCAGATTGTATTCTGAAATTGCTTAATAAATCAAACCCTCAGATAGTTGCACTGGTTTTCCCGCATTGGGTTTTCCAAGGACATTAGTCCAAAAACAAGGGTGTCACTTGTGTGCTTGTTTCTATTTCCTTCAGTTGAAGATATGTGTTGAGCATGTACTTGTATTTATTTCCAGTATTTACATGGTAAAAAACTTGATAATTAACAGAACAAGTAGGTAGGAATAAATCAGTAAAGTGCATGAAGGGTTTCTAACGTGTTAGACTTAAAAATTCGAACATGGTATCAGAGCGTGATTGTAGCTCACAGGAGAACTGAGGACATCAGCCAAACAGAGCAGCAACAGCAAAAAACAATTGTCCCAAGTGACAGAAGTCGTTCCTAGCAGGGTAGGAGCAAGGAAGGGGTGATGCAGTGCCTGCATCATCAAGATTGAGCTAGAAAGAGGCAATGCAGAGGCTAAGAGAGGCAAAGGCAAGCTCACACAGAGGCCAGGAGGGCTGACGCAGTTGGTTGAGAAGGCTGATTTGCCGGTGTCGGGATTGCACAGAGCCTAGGAGCTCTAACCTTCAGTTTGTTGGGGATTAGGAGGTTGTGGGTAAGTTGCAGAGTGGAGTTGGTGGGGTACTATAGTTAGAATAGTACCAACATGGCAAGGCCAAGGTAGAGGGAGTTGCTACCGAGGTGGATTTCTAGCCAAGGAATCTAGACCAGTGTTGCAGTCGCACAGACGATTGGAGAGGGGCATCTCAACATTGGCAGAAAGGTTTCCAAGAGGGAAATCGAGGCTTAGAGGAGTCATACCAAGAACTTCCAGGAGGGAAGTATAGGAGCAGCGAAATGGCACTACACGGAGTAAGAGACCAAGATAGACTGGACGGAACCTCAAACTTCGTAGTCTGGAAGGCCAAAATCTTATACGTACTAGACAGGGATCGTGTTAAGCACTTCGCCTTGAGGACGATAGCTATGCCAGTTGACCCGGTTGATAACGACAAGTACGAGGTTACAATGGTGAGGGCTAAGAGTATCGTCCTTGACGGGGTCAAGGATCATATAGTACCACATATTGCCAAGACAAACACGGCACAGGGGATGTGGGAGGCTCTGACCAAGTTGTATCAGCATACTTCCGTGAAAAGGAAGATGCTACTAGAAAATCAATTGCGATCATACTAGATGTAGAAGGGAGATCAGGGATTAGCTGACTTCCATAGGGTCAACACCGGATCTAGAATTGATGGTGAAAACAACCCTGAATGCAGTCCCAGAAGACTGGAAGGTGTTTGTCCAGAGCATACTAGGCAAGGCGACCCTTCCAGATTGGGAGGAAATGTGGGTTGCTCTTCGCCAAGAAGAGATAAGAAGGCTGAGCAATGCGGGAAGCAGCGGCAAGGGGATCAGAATCAAGGAGGAGGAGGAGGAAGATGTTGCCCTAGCATCTGAGGGAAAGCAGGAGAAGCGGAAGAAGAAGGACCTCGCCAAGGTCAAATGCTTCCACTGTGGGGCGCTAGGTCATTATGCGACCCAGTGTCCAAGGAAGAAGAGTAAGGGAGAGACCTCCGAGACCAAGACAATGCCAGCAAGGACAGAGAAGGAAGTGGAGACAAACGATGATTGTGCCATGAGTGCTCATGTGCCACTTCAGAAGAAGTGGGGAGACATCGAGTCGTAGACAGGAGGACTACAAGCAATGAGGGGCAGGGTCCTCGAAGTACCCACACTCTTGGATTAGACCTTGCTACGAGAGCCCCGAAGAGGAGTAGTAGCACTGGCAATGTCATTAGAGACGGATGTCGATGGAGCGACAGAGGGACCTACAGTGCAGGATTCCCATAATAGCGCGAGGCTAGCAGGCTGCAACAGTGCGAGAGGCATGGAGTGTTGCACCAGTGCATGATGGCACAGAGAGGTGTGCAACAGTGCGAGATGCACAAAGTTGTTGTAGCAGAGCATAAGTCAGAGAGGGAGCACTTGTCAGTGATAGAGGGAGCTTTAGCATCAGGAGTGTTTCTACCTTGATGGAGATGTAAGGGTTGGGAGATCACTTACTTACTTCTTAGTAACTAAGTTGCAGTGCAACAGTTAGCAGTGGTAGTGCTCTAGGCAGTACGATGCAGCATGATGAGAGGGGTTGCAGTGCAGATGCAGTAGTGGCGTGGTAGGGCCATGGGTAACAGCATAGATGTAGAGGGAGTTGCAGTGCAGATGCAGCAGCGGCAATGGCAGGGCCATGGGCAGTAGTACAAGATGCAGTAATGCAGAGGATGATGGGCAGCAGGCCTAGCATCAGCACAGGGACTGATGTCGGATGATCAGAGTGATGCTCAGTGAGGAGTATTACTAGAGCATAGTCCTCGCTAAGAGGGAGTGTTGATTTCGGATAACATCAGATATGCTTTAGCCACGACAATTGGTGGAGAGGCTAAGGCACATGAGATCTCCAATACCAAAAAGGGTTTGGGCAGATTCTAAACAATTTGGGAGATATTAAAATAATTAATATTTTTAATGGTGTCCTTATGTCTAAACTTAGGGAAAATAAAATATTAATGTGAATTAATATAAAACTATGTTAGAATGGTCCAAAAGTCATGGATCAGGCCAAATCTAATCATAGCTATTGATTAGGGACTTAATCTCGGCCATTGATTTGTCAACGAGAAAAGTATAAGAGGAGGTTTGAGGGTCACTAGAGAGAGTGATCAAAGTTGCAGCTGAGGAGCAATGAATACAGAAGCAGAGAGGCAGAGATAACGCTGGGAGGATTAGCGCATTAGCCAAAGAGAGGGATGCAAAAGCAGCCAAGGGTTCAAGCAGAGCCATCCAAGGCTCACACAGAGCCAGCCAGTAGCTGTGCAGTGCCTCAAAGGGCCAGCGTAGGTGACGTAGACGGCCAAAGGGCTAACGCAATGCCTCCAGAGGCTGATGCAGCCAAGCCAGAGTGATGCTGGCTAACGTTGGCCTAGAGAGAGGCTGACGCAGTCCCTAGAGGCTGACGTTGGGGTTTCGTGGGGCAAATTGGAGCTATGGAGCTATCAGAGTGTTTATCTGGGGTTTCAGCCGAAATATCTGCTTCCAAGTGGAGAGGTACTACTACCAAGATTTTTCTCTGTTGAATGAGTCAGATTTGGCACCCAGATTGTATTCTGAAATTGCTTAATAAATAAAACCGTCAGATAGCTGCACCGGTTTTCCCGCATTGGGTTTTTCCGGGGACATTAGTCCAAAAACAATGGTGTCACTTGTGTGCTTGTTTCTATTTCCTTCATTTGATGATCTGTAATGTGTTGAGCATGTACTTATATTTATTTCCAGTATTTACATGGTAAACAACTTGATAATTAACAAAACAAGTAGGTAGGAATAAATCAGTAAAGTGCATGAAGGGTTTCTAACGTGTCAAACTTAGAAATTCCAGCATTTTGCAGGAAAAGATGTTATTATGTCTATCTCTCCCATTAAAGGGAAAAATTATATAAACTCTAACCTTGCTAAACAATTGGTGATTCCAGAGTCAAATATAATTGAGATTTTATACGTCTTGGGTAAAAAACAATATGACCTGACCGAATTACAATTAAAAATTAGTGATTATATTTTATATCACAATTCTTTGTTCAGTCTCTATGGAATGATCTAAGTGACATTGTTTTGGGCTCACCCTGGATGGAAACTCTAGGGTCCTTTATTCTAAATACAAAAAATATAAGTTTTTGACATTTTCCCACAAAAAAAAAACACTACAAGATGTTACTTTGAAGCCAGATTCAGTGACGCCAGAGACATACAAGAAATCTCAAAAGTAATTCTTCAAGAAAGTAAAAAATCGATATAAAATATGCAAAAGGAAGTTGACAAAATCACCGCTGACAAGAATGAGGAAGTTTCTCGACTTAGAGACCATAGTGAAAAATTACTAACGCAAATTAAGAAGGATAAGAAATTGTTGGAACACAAGGGGCAACAACTAGTTGAAAAAGAAGCGTCGAAAATTTCAAATGTAGAAATTCAAGTTGAAGAAAAAACAAACATCGATCCAATGAATATGACAACTCAAGAAGACAAGTCAGTTGAAGAAACAACACACTTAGATGTTGCAGTTCAGATAATAAACATCCCAAGTGAAGGTTCTGTAACCAACTCAACAACCATAGCACCAGAAGGAAATCAAAAAATTTCCACACCTAATAAGGGAAAGTCAAACCCAAAAAGTTTTCTATCAACATCCGAATCATGAGAGTAGACAACTCAACCAAGTTACGTATTAGGACCAGTGAGAACAGAAACAACAAACTAATGTTCCAAAGAATACCGATGTAACCTCAATCCAGTTCTATGATGACAATTCGTTTCGAAATTCCAATGATCAGAATACTCCACTGAAGATTAATCTAGGATGGTCTGATTATTTCTCAGTGTTACAGTTTTGTTTGTCACTTAAAAGATCATATCAACTTGTATCAATAAAGATGACAATACTGAGACGAGAAGATATTCGAAACCGAAAAAGAGATCAAGCATCTTGCATCAACAAGCTTTGAGGACAAAGCTTTTTTGAGGAGTAAGGCAATGTTACGAATAAACATATATATAAATGTAAATAATGACAATAATTGAAATAACAATTAATTAAGTAGTAAGAAGAGGCATGTCTAATGAGACATGACTCTCCATGAAGAGACCTACCTAGTATATAAGCAAGCCTCTCACTCTCATTTGTGTCATCATCTTATTCATACATTTAATATATAATATTTGTATCCTCATGTGTATCTTTATATTCCAAGTGTTCTAGAGTAATTAATTTGAAAAAAGAACTTTGTTCGCTTCATTCTATTTTGTATGAATCGGAATCTCGCATTTTACCTCTCTATATAACAGTTTCTATATTAGGTGAACATATCAATTCTCTCCTTCATACATATTGAGATATTTTTATTTCTTTTTATATCTATATTTTATATACTGTATATTCACTTTTAAGCTTAGGCATTACCCATGTTGTCATATTGAGATATTTTTATTTCTTTTTATATCTATATTTTATATTTTATATATTCACTTTTAAGGTTAGGCATTAACCGTGTACGTGACAACGTCTCTAACATACTGAACTGTAGATGCACCTCACCACTCTCAATCCAATCAACTTATTCCTCATAATACAGAAATGGAAATACAGATTTGTAATTAAACATTAATATATTAATGACTGCATACTAAATCTTATTAAATTTTAAGATCAACAAAGGCAACAAGGTAAGTGAATCAAATCAAAATGATTCAAATCCGTTATAATGATTCGTTCACAAAATATTTTGTTGCCAAGAATGAAGGTACCACATACCACTCTCATATATTGTAATTGGTAGATCCTTCTGGGCATGGTTGATTGCTGGATTCAGCAGCACATAAACTGGGCTCTCATTAATATCCATAAGCTGGTTATATAAAAACAACAGAAGTCCATAAGTTACTGGTTGAAAAGGGACATGAAATGTGCAGGTGTTATCCGTGAAATATATCACAATAACTAAATAATCACAGTACCTACTATCAGAATAGACGCATCTCACTTTAAGAACCAAAGTAAACATTAAAAAAAAAAGATATTTTCAGTCCTATTTTCCATTTAATTCTTCGAATAGTACAAACCAGAAAAAGGTTTACAAGATATTAAAAATTCATGTTTTGTGTCAGTAAAGAGCATGAAATAACAGAGGTGATCAGAGAACCAACGTAAACATAAATACTAAAGATATTTTTGATCTTCTCTTTTATTTAATTATTGTACTATTACAAACAAGAGAAAGGTTTACAAGATATTAAAAATTCAGGTTTTGTGTCAATAAAAAGCATAAATTAACACAGGAAATCAAAGAACTACAAGCAGCCCTTTGAACAGTTCTGCTGCTCTGCAATAGCAAGAAGAGATGCCAATAAACAGGGTCATGATAAATGGGAATTATTTTCAGTTCCTTCAAATTCACAGATACATATACAAGGGCACATTTTGGTATTTCATTGTCATTTTGAATTATCACATGGACTTCCTCTCTTCTCATTGAGAAAGCCTTCGTTTCTCGTCTTAGTGAAACTTTACTGCCGCTGAAGAATTCAGTATGCAATCATCACATCCATGAAAATTCTGTAGCATTTTCCAGGATAGCTGGATTGTAACGTTGCAGGCCATCACTGAAAAGATGCAGCCTGCTATAAAGCCACTTTATTCTCTGATGTCACTTTATTCTCTGACATTTCTCTGATGTCACAGTGCATAGATATTTCTCTTTCTAATTCTTCTGTGTATGTAGTGTGTTGTTTTTTTTTGGCTGTTGGTTAAACACACAGCGTTTGGGTCAATGACCTTCACATAAGGAATGCCTTAACAGCAGGGTTACGGGGGACTCACATTGGCTCGAAAGAAGGGCATAAAAAAAATACAGGTATTAGGGGACTCCATGATAATCATTAGGCATATGATCTATGCTTCATCAGCTCTTAAGGGCTGATCCCCTCTTTCGATTTGGTGTCTTTCTTCCATATTCTCAGAGGAAATAATCAAGAAGTTGGCAAACATGCAAACCATGCCTGCCAGTTGAGAGAAGAAAGGAGCATTGTGAACGAAGCCGATGGCACGACTAGCATCCCCTAATTGTGTCTATGAGCTTCAAGTTTTGGGTCAAGGATGTTACTCTTAGTTTTGCAAGGAAGTTAGCAAACATTAGAATTGGGGATTTTGCTTTTTGTTTTCTTCAGTGTTGTGAAATTGCAATATTATCGCGATTTTATCGTTTTATCGCAAGTTTTATTCGAAATTATCGCCGGTATTTTTTTTGCCCCATTTTTTGGAAATTATCGCGAGTTTTTCAAATTATCGCAATTTTTTCCAAAAATGGCGATAAAATCGGAAATTATCGCGGGCAGTCTGAGCAGCGAGGTCTTATAAGGGATGCTAAATGTTTGAAATGCAATTTTTTTGAAAGAAACAAATTATTTTTGAGTGGGGCAGCTTAATGATCAAGTCTAGGCCCTAGTATTGATATGTTATTCATGGTAATGTTAAATTCTTAAAGTAAAAGTGACATTCTCCTTAATCTTCATTTTCATCATTTTTCGTCACACATTCTCCTTAATCTTCATTTTCATCCTTTTTCGTCACACATTCTCCTTAATCTTCATTTTCATCATTTTTCGTCACTTTTACTTAAATTTTTAACATTACCATGAAATGACTCAGGATGTTTAAGAGTGGTTCCGGCCTCATTGGATTTCATATGGAGAAAGTAGAATTTTAGATTTCATTCAAAATCCAGCAGACTTATCAGTATTTTAGGATTTCAGGATTGGGAGATTGTAATGTTTCCAAGTGACACCACCTACCCGGGCTACCCCTGCCACCAGTAGAGGACGTGGTCTACCTCCTATAGCTCCTACTTCTAGTTCTTCAGCTTCTAGAGCATAGCAGACTCCACTGCCAACTTCCCCAGCACCGGCATCTACATCTAAGGAAAAGGGAAAGCCTGTGGCATTTTCTCGCAAGAGGGCAGAGAGAAATAATAGGATTAGAATTTAGTTATTTTCTTCATTTTATTGTATCTGACATATGACATGATGAGATACATTATTATATTTTTTGTTGATATTTTGAAGGCTGAGTTGGGACTTAGGAGTCAGGACTTACTATTCAGGACATGATTCAATGTTATATGTGATTTTAGCACTAGAAATGATATTAAACATCTTATATATTAGTTCTTTTATCATATTTATGTGTCAATGTATTTATTTTATGTTGTAGATGGTTTAGATATTAAAAAAATTGAAAAAAACATGAATATTTTTGTACCAAACGATTATTTCCCGATAATTACGATTTTTTCCGATTTTTCCCTCGCACCGATATTATCCTGATAACGATTAATGCAACATTGGTTTTCTTAACTTGGCTTATTGGCCTCTCCTCTGTTGAAGAAAGTAACTAGGTTCGGTATTTACAAATGTAATTTTGATCTTTGTACTTGTCAAGAAAAAGAAATATTATTTTTGTAAATTATAAGAATGAGTTTCTTGCTCATTTCATAAGTCTAGGAAAGTCAAAGATTCAAAGTCATGTATAAGGAGCTCTTCTTGAGCCTATGTGTAATGTATATGGGTCAACCGAATGTCTAGAACAGCCCTCCAAAGACAAGCACAATCACTCTTGATGAAGTCGGCCTCCAAACAAGATAAAATACAGTCTGTCGGCTCAGAATGACGACACAACAGTTCATTTGTACAGGCCGGCTTATTATGGAGAAGAAACCACTATATATACCCAGTGAGGGTTTGCGCAAAACACAGACATGGAAATCGGATTCCTATGTGATTTTCGTGGGTACAATACAAAAGAAAAACTCAACTTTCTAAATTAATTCAATGGGTACAGGAGTCTACAATTCGCATTACAAGAGGACACTATTTCGAGGTCTCTGAAATTCCGTGGATATTTACAGTGGTATAGTTGTAGCCTCAGCACAATCATTTATGATGGAGAGGATCACGATGATCCCAATACAGTCTCGGCACATTTCTTATATTACACTCTCGGCGTAACTATAATCACAGTATCTTTGTCTCAGCATACTTCTAAGATGAAGTCATGGTCTCAATATATTTAACGATGAAGGGATACACACTCAGCAAACTCTTCAGGAACAAACACAGTCAAGGCGTAGGTATGATGATAAGGATCTCGGTGATCTCACAGAGACACACCTTGTCTCATATTCTGGACGCAGTCATAATCATGGCACAGTGATTTCATGACCGTGATGAAGATATAATTAAAAAGGCATAATCATAATAGAAGATCTCAGTGCAGGTTCAGTGTATAGATTTCGTAGGTACAGTGATGATCTTCGTAATTGCACAATGATAATCTCAGTAAATATGCAGTGATGATCTCAGTAAATGTACAGTGATAAACTCAGTGAATGCACAGTAATGATCTCGATGATGGCTTAGCTATGATGATCTCAAAGATGACCTTGGTGAAGCAGCAGTGAAGGTGATGATCTCAGCAGTGAAGAGGATTGGTGTCTTGGTCTTGGAGTGGTTTAATTAGGTCAAGGGTCATGGTCTTGGTATTTGTCAATTGGAATCTTTATAAGAAAAATTTTGTGCGGGTTTTCCTCTCCAAGAGGGAGAGGTTTTGGCCCTAGCAGAAAGCCAACGTTTTTTGTTCTTGTCTCTTTGCTTTGGTAGCTATTTGATGAACTAAAGAAGACACACTTTAATATTAAAGAATATGCTAATAAGCAAAAGTTAAATACCTCACAAATAGTTATCATGCTAAGAAGAATCTCATTAACTTCACTTGCCCTAGATTCTTCAACATCTTTTTTTCCCGTCCCCTCCTGTACCCTTCGTTTTCCCTCCCCTCACGCTCCCTTCATTTCCCCTCTTTCCTATTTAACCCCCCCATCCCTTCCCTTTGCCTTTCTCCTATCTTTTTCCCAACTGCTCCCCTCTTCCATTGCGTCCCGCCTCCCCTCCTTACCATCATGTTCCCCTCCCCAACCCACCACATCCCCTTGCACCTTGCTCCCTGTTGCATCACTCCATGCGATTCTAGGCCTATCCTGGAGCCTCATGGCAGGAGCTTCCTCTGCTTGCAGCCGCAATGTGTCTGTGATCGTCACCCTGGTACAACACTTGTGCATGGAAGGGTTCAATGGGTGTGTATTCAGCTCCCACGCCCTGGATCATCGTGGAAAGGTCGGCGCACCACCTTGGGTGATTGCAAGATAATGGGGAATTCGGATCAACATTTAATTCCTGCGCATATAACCACCCTGATCACTCGTGGGAGGAGGCTTAGCATGGGAATGACGGACCAAAAGCAGAGTTGCGAAATAGTGGCGGACTGTTGGGAATTTATGGAGGTACATCAGAATCTCAGCTCCAACAATTCCTTCCCATGGTACCGCATCATCATACAGTCTTGCATTTGCTATTTAAGGAATAACGGTATGTTCAGTTTTTATGGTTTAAGGTTCTTTTCTGCTCAAGTGGCCTCTGCGAAGGCTTGGCCACTAAAGTTGAGGTCGCTGTGAGTCAGTGGTTGGGTCTAGGTTGAAGGGAAAACACTCAAGGCATCGAGTGTGCCTGAGTTTTTGAGTGGGAAACTTCAGGGGGTTGCGGGTCTGAATGTAGTTGCTTATGTGAGGGTTGTTGGGTTGGGTGTTGTTAATTTGCTGAATTAGGAGGGGGTTTCAGACCAGAACCTCGGGTATAATTCAAGAGTGGCCCCGCAGAGGGAAGTCTGTCTGAAAGCGACCGAAATTGAGAAAATTGTAGGTGAGAAGGTTGTTAATGTACTAGACTATAAGGGAGTTCTAGGTCAGAACATTGGGGCTTCGTTGGAGGCCAGTGAGGTGGATGGGGTGGTGGACGGTTGGTTCCTGGAGCAGTAGGTCAAGAGCATCATAGAGTCATGTGGGAACGACAAAAAGGTCTGTGACATTCTGGGGCAGTCACAGGTCGAGGTCAGGGGGGTCGCAGGGGGGAGATTCTTTGGCTGGTAGGAGAAATCGGCCAACCTGCATCAATTGTGTGCAGGACCACTTGGAATTAAGGGAACGACTGGTTGTTTTGCAGTGTAACATGCACCAGCAGTAGCAGGAGAACCTAACTATGTAGGAGAGACAATTGGAAAAGAGGTAACGTATTCGCCAACTGGAGAATGAAGTGGGTGCGTTGCGGCAACAAATTGAGCAGTTGAAGCTCAAGGTGGAGGAGAGCAACAAGAGCAATGATGAGGACTCCACTAAGCTGGACCTTAACAAGAGCAACAAAGAGGTCTCCACTGGCCTGGAGCTGAACAGTCCAGCGCCAATGCATGTTTAGTTTTTATAGTACTTCTTACTGTTTTTTAAATGGCACAATACAAATGTAGATACTTAATGCTACAATTTTGTCAAATTTATAGTTATACGAGCTCTGGAATTGGTAAATTATGTGAATATTACAGTGAATACTCTTATAGCAGGAATGCAGATCAAATGATGCATCAACAGCCCTTAGCAAGCTTGAAAACACTTTGTAAAATCTCGGTTTTGTTTGTGAACCGGCGCGCTATATTTATATAAAAAATCTACTCATTCTAGTTAAAAGAAAATAGTTTTACAAAAACTTTCTTTTTTTCTAAGAACTTAAAGTAATTTTTCACCTCCTTTTTGTTTTTTTTTTAACTTTATATGTCTTTTTAAAATTATAAAATATCCCTTTTTATTGTTCTATTTTTTAATAATAATTACTTTAATAATTTAATATTGATATTTTACTTCAGTTTTTTCCCTCTTTGTAATTATAATATTTCAAGGTGTAATTTCCTTGTACAATGTTCTTATGGAAAGAAAAATGTGTCAGCCTTATATAATTTGATGGTTTTCTCGTCACATAATTATTATCTTTTTTAAATGCTTGTTTGGTGAACTGTAGTTATGAACAGTCACGATTTTCTGAAACTGCATCTATCCTTCCCACAACAGTCGGTAAAGTTACCAATGGTTGTACGGCTTTTCGCAATTGTAATTGAATGGAAACCAATGATTTTTATTTTCACAGAGAGGTTGTCTTCCTTGGTAGCAGTGTACAGCATAAGCAACTACGTACTGAACAAGATATGGAATGGAACAACAAAAATAGTTTTACAAAAACTTTCTTTTTTTCTAAGAACTTAAAGTAATTTTTCACCTCCTTTTTGTTTTTTTAACTTTATATGACTTTTTAAAATTATAAAATATCCCTTTTTATTGTTCTATTTTTTTAATAATAATTACTTTAATAATTTAATATTGATATTTTACTTCAATTTTTTCCCTCTTTGTGATTATAATTTTTCAAGGTGTAATTTCCTTGTACAATGTTCTTATGGAAAGAAAAATGTGTCAGCCTTATATAATTTGATGGTTTTCTCTTCACATAATTATTTTTTTTTTAAATGCTTGTTTGGTGAACTGTAGTTATGAACAGTCATGATTTTCTGAAACTGCATCTATCCTTCCCACAACAGTCGGTAAAGTTACCAATGGTTGTACGGATTTTCGCAATTCTAATTGAATGGAAACCAACGATTTTTATTTTCACAGAGAGGTTGTCTTCCTTGGTAGCAGTGTACAGCATAAGCAACTGCGTACTGAACAAGGTATGGAATGGAACAACAAATTGATAGCAGTGGCAAGCAATGGAGGGTGGTTGCGGCAGCGCAAGAACACAAATTTTGTTTGTGTCGCGGCAATGGCAGCTTGAGAGGCTATGGTGCACTAACAGCGGCTCAATGGGGTGGTGACGTACGGTGCAGATGGCCGACAGCTATTGTACAGGGAACTAGTCCACTGTGGGGAGTTGGGTGGATGGCTTTCTGTGGGGAGCAGCATTGTAGCGAGCTTTTGTCTGGTTGACAGGGTAATGTGGTAGTTGTGTGGTGCTATCAGTTGCGGCGTTGGTTGAGTGGCGGCAACAAAGGCAAAGATGTTGGAATTCGAGCACTACGACTGGATGGTGGTGGCATCGCTGGTGTTGCTTCATCATTATTTCTTTGAAGTTCTGTTCCGAAGTCAAAATCATTGATCCCAGATCAATATCATCCTAGCATAGGGAGTATGGCAGTAACACGTTGCGTCCATCGGTACCACTATGGTCCCTATCCTCATTTCCCTACTCAATGGGCAGATGAGAGGTACTTCCATGAGTCCCAGACTGCATGGGTAGGATGTCTCGGCAGGAGAAGTATGAACCACTCATCCTGCCTACATGTCGCAAGGGGTATCCCAAGGGAAGGTTGAACCACTCAATGTTGCAAGGAGCGCCCCACCCCCCCCCCCGGGCGATTCTAAGGCCCGAAGCGCGGCCCGTGCGGATTCGTACAGGAAGCGTCCACGAAAGCGCGCTTCCGCCTGTTTTGGACGCTTCCTAGAAATTTCCGAAGCTTTCCTCCGAAACGCACTTCCGAATCTCCAAAGCACGCTTCGTACGGTGCTTCGGAGGGTGAATCGTACGCCTCTGTACACGCTTCCGGAAAAGGAGCCGCGTGACTTAAAAAAATCGATTTTTTTTATTTTTTGGTGAGTTTGTTTGTTGGGGGTGGTTCCACCTTAGGTTAGGGTGAGGACTGAAGGCAAAAAAAAATTTAAAAAAAATTAAAAAAAAAAAAATATATGATATATATATATAGCAAATGAGCCCTCATGGTAATGTTAAATTCTTAAAGTAAAAGTGACATTCTCATTTATTTTTCATTTTCATCCTTTACTTAAATTTTTAACATTACCATGAAATGACTCAAGATGTTTGAGAGTGGTTCCAGCCTCATTGGACTTCACATGGAGAAAATAGAATTTCATATCCTATTCAAAATTCAGCAAACTTAACAGTTTTCAGGAATTCAGGATCAATGGGATTGTGGCATTTCATTAGATTATATCAAGTATGAAGGTATGTGATTAGTATTTAATCAAGAGCACCAAGCCCTATATGTGCCCTAGTGTTGGTGGTGTTAATTGTTGAACTCCTTTGTCACGCAGCACACCCTTAGCAAAAAATTACCTTTCAATCAA
>APFE030175849.1:3098-27257 GCA_000404065.3 Pinus taeda
AACTTCTTATACGAAGTAGTTCATCTTTATTGAATTCTTTTCTTATAATAGTTGAATGATCTTTATTACCAGTTATTGTTTGAAATCTTTTTAGATTGCATAGAAGAAAGATCACACCCCGGGTTAGCATAAATTTTGATATTTTTTTTTGTTTATTGGAATACAACAACATAGCATTAGATTAGAATTAGGATAGAAGTATTCCATTTAGAATAGAAATACCCATCTTTCTCACACACACTGAATTGGGAAATTGGTCCCATATCCCCAGTCGGACCCGCTATACCAAACGAATAAGGAGCTGCCAACCAAGGTCCGGACCAGGCAGGTATCCCCCTTGTTGTTGACCCAATTTTTGGGGCCTTCAACACATCCCTAAATGGTCTTTTCATGCAAGGAATGTCTCATCGATCTCCAGTCCGTCCACCTGATGAGCGCGAGTGATTCAGGAGGATGTGACTGAAACCCAGGGGGCATGCACCCTGGTCTGTTTCGGCAGGGAAACCTTGGGTATAGAGGGGGTTTCCGCGAGAGATATATGACTAGTCTCACACCCGTCCTCACAGGAAAATGGGATTAGGCTGGAATAAGATACCTTCGTTAAGGTTATGCTGAGTGGCATGTGGTCTCACCACTCCCCTTTGTCTATTTTGGTAGGTATCGCCAAGGAATATTTCTGTTTGCTATGCAGAAGAAACTTTCGTGGTAACCTAGAAATTTTTCGCTATACCCGGGGGCATGCAAACCTTTCCGCATGCAGGCGAAGAGCGGCTATTTATTTTTTAAATTTGTAGGACCTCTAACCCTTTAAACCCGTAAGGCTAGTCATTTCCTAACTTGCATAAAGAAAGGATTCAAGGCAAAGCTTGAAAGATGTAAGCCCCTTCAAAATAGCATCTTGAATGACACATTCTTATGATACGACTGGTGAGCAATGTTACCGCAGGGTTCAAGCTCATTAAAAAATAAACCCCCCACGAGCAGTTTTAGCACATAGTTAAAGCTCGTTAAAAAATAAACATAAGTCATGAGCAAATGTTTCCCCCAGCGTTTAAGCTCATTAAAAAATGAATCGGTAAATAACCATTGTGAATTCCTAATCGCCAGCTTTTGAGCCTTGGTCGTGTTCTCATCATCACCTCCACTCTGTTTTTAGCCAATCATTCACCCCCATATGATTGTTTACCCTTCGAGGAACATCTGCGAAGAGTGATTCTATTAGCCATCCTTGTGACACTACCGTGATTGGAAAATTCCAAATCTTACCTGGAATCAGCTGCTACCCGAAACCATCACTCGTTCCTCGAAAACGAGTCTTCTTTAAGCTCTTTTCAACTGACTCGTAAAATATGAAAAGATTGCCAAGCGATTGGCCTTTCCGGCTCATTAAAGTCATCGGAAGTGCTATCCCTCCTCTAGATTTTAATCTTTTTGGACCTGAGGGATTATTACACAAAAATATCGAGTGCTTGTCTTGTTCGGTTCGTTAAAACTATCGAAAACTCATCCCTTTTGTATTATTTTACGCTTTTTCGGACTTAAGGGATTGCATGACGAAAAAGAATCATTGGAGTCTCCTTTCCATTCCTTTCAAACTCTCTAAAATTGAAAGGGACCGAGTTATCTTTGTTGTTAAACTCGTTAAAACCAAATAGCGACAAACTCATCCACATGAACGAGAACGAGTTTCACTGTCACTAGGCTCACTAAAATATAGCGACAGGTTCGCCCGAAGGGCGGATTATAGAACAAGCATATGTTATCCTCCTCAAGCTTGACAAAAATAAAGAGGTACTGGTCATAAATGACTAGGGAAAATTGGGAGAAAACTTGAAGAAACTTTATTGGTAGCAAGTCGCACTTGAACATGACACTTTCCTTCCGCATCCATGCCGGGTTGGGATGTTTCGTTCACTGGTCATCACCATTGGTCCATCACACCATCCATCTTTGGGGTTAATGCTACCAATCCATCATCAGTGTCACCGATATGTTCAAGAGAAGTCATTCAGATAATTCACCTGTGCCTCACCCACTGCAATACATTCATGCTCCATTCCTTCATGACCGCCACCCTGAACCCTGTACCGTCAGATTGTTTTCACCTCCAAAATCATTTGCTTCATTTCGTGTCATTGATGTGGGATTCATAAAGGCCCTCCTGCGATAGGTCGCTTCTTGTTGACATCAGCTCATTATCCAAGAAGTTGACTTAGGAATAACCCTTTCAATACTTTGAAGCTTGCATGCCTCAATGGCAAGTTTCTCACTTTCGGCGACAGGTTTACACTAATGGCCTTCGACCAAGAGATTTTACGTGGTGTTTGACGTCAAGTCCTTTTTCAAACCACGTGAGTTGTACTGTAGTACCTTGAGGATCATTGTCATTATTGGTGATTCCTCTCGTGCCTGTTAACAACTTACATCATTGGCTGGTAATCAGGTGATGTCTTTCCATGTTCGACTCCATAAAATTTTTCACATGGATCGACTTGTACTCCGAGTGAAGATTGAATGAGTTTTGAAGACCTCGAATCTAGTTTCATCCATCCGAGCTGCGATATATTCAGGAATATAAAGACATCAAGTGTACATCATTGCCGAACAAATGATCATCCAAATCAAAGGATGATGAGCCCATATCATCAGTCTGTCACACAGACGATTGTCTGTCCTATGTACATGAAAATGAATTTATAAAGCTAAGCATGGGAATGCCCGCCTTAGCTAGATCATGAAAAAATGTTGTCAAAATAATGTATTGTATTGTATGTTATTACAGGTCGCCTCCCAGCTCGAAAAAACTTCGGATCCTCATATAAAGCATTTCACCCGACATCAGAAAGATTAACGACCTCATGCTTTAGGGGGCAACTGTTATAGACATTTTTTGGCACTTCAACCCCAATCATAAAAGTCCATAAACTGAGGGCTCCTAAGTCCCTAAAAGTGTTGCTTCAATACCTAAAGGAACAAGGTCAGCTGATTACATCATCTCCCAGAAGTTCTCCACTGAAAACTGCTCATAAATGGTCAAAACTGGACCATACTAAAAGCCTAGTGCAGAGGGTGCGATGCATATCACCTTCCCAGTGTACAAGGTGCAATGCATACTGAATTTCTCCTCTGTAGGGTGTGATGGTTGGGAATGGACAAATGGCAGGGACAAAATGCGAGGTGGAAGAAGATCATGGAATCTTCCAGAAGCTTCCCCTCTGACACTTGCCTCTTTATTTTCGACCAGGGATGAGTAAGAGATCATCATTCTTCAAGTGGAAGCAGGAACTATCAGAGAGAGGACACTAATCAAGATCCCAGAAGATGACTCACTTCTCTGTAATCATCTATATATGGATCCCTCATCACAGAGATCCAGAGGCTGGAATTTTGTATCTTATAGAGAAGTGTTGTTGGTTTTCTGGTGTACATTCATAGTGTTGGGTGATCTAAGCTTGGCTTGAGGTGAAGAAGGGCTTTCGAGCTGGAGGATGATGCTGGGTTAGAACATATGGTTGTAATCCTCTTGCTACTTTTCATCTTAATAAAGCTATTCTAGTTTTCCTCCATATTCTTGTGTACTTGTTTATATATGCATTTGTATGGTTAACACACATCTGGTCCTGTGTTATGTATGAATATAGATCTTTGTTCTTTGATAGTAGTATGTTGCTCTGATTCCATAGGTGCTCTTTGAAGCTGGGCAGACGAAGAAGAAGTGGCAAAGCTCTATTAGGAAGGAGAGGAAATCAAGCGCAAGACTAAGGTTGGTCTCTTTGGTCTCCCTCTTTGTATATTTTCATAAAGGAAAACGAAAGTAGACTTTACTTGTTTGTTTCTAAGATAGCCACCCATCTTAGTGGGAATAGCAGCATCCAAGTGGACACTATTCCGAGTAACAGGTATACACAGACCCGTGTATACACGCGTTTATCTCAGGGCAATGTTGCGTATAGGGAATAAAACACTGTTTTTTAAATTTTGGACTAGGTCTGGAAGGAGGGGTTGCCCTAGGCCATGAGTGCAGCATCACAAACCTCAAGAGTGGGATTTGGAGCTATAACACTCACAACAAATAAACCTACTAGTTTGCAAGAGTTGAGTGCTTCTAGCTCCTTATGCACAAATTAACTATCTAATGGTAGCCCTAGCTCAAGTCCTAAAGTCCCCAACTAAATTGCGAATGAGGGTATATATCTACAGATGGGGAGGTGTCTTTTCACCTTCCTTGTGACCTTTTGTATTCCTTGTGGTCGTAGTCGCACTTCCTCGTCATAGTCACCCTTATAGTCATAATCACAATTTCTAGTGACAATGGAACTTTGTTGTCACAATCATAATTTCTAGTGGCAACCACAATTTCAAAGTGAGACTTGGCTTTGTCGCATGTGATGAGACAAGTCTTAGTTGTAAGTTGTGTTTGTAGAGGGAAGTGAGTAAGTCACAAATCACATCAATAGAGGCTAGTTGCATCTTTAGGTCATAGTGTTGGTCGCATTTCCTCTTTGGATTGTTGTTTAAAAATCCTCTTCACAATGTTGGTCATATCTCCTTAAAGTAGTGTTGGTCACATCTTCAAGTCACAATGTCGGTTGCAAATCCTATTCACAGTTTTGGTCACATTTCATCTTCATAGTGTTGCGTTTCCTCTTCACAATGTCGGTCACATTTCCTCTTCATAGTGATAGTCACATCTTCAAGTCATAGTGTTGGTAACTAAAAGTGCAACTTGCAACCTGAGGGAGAAAGAAGTCCATCTGTAGTTTTAGGTGCTAATGATAGAGGGTAGGTAATGGTGATGGAAAGAATGATTAGGAGCCATAGAATCATTTTCATGCTCAAAGTGAAGTAATTATCTCAGCTAGTAGTGGTGAAGGGTGAAGCTTCATGTCTAAGAACCAGTTGCATATTGCACTATAGGTGTAGTGATTGCGAGGAAAGGACACCAATGAGGGTGAAAGAGGAGTATTCAAAGGATGAATAAGGATAGAGTGTAGGTGTAAAATACAAAGGGGTAATATGCATATAAAGCTGAGGTTTAGGGAAGACAAAGGGTTAGGAAAGCCAAAGTGAGAGGAATATGAAGAGACACAAAAATAAATCACAATTAGAAGATGCCAGAATAGGGAGGTTGTAAATCATAAATCTGGTGACTAGTCATAGGTCGCAAATCTAGTGACTTGTCACAAATCACATCAATAGAGGTTAGATAGTTTAGTTGTAATTTGAATATGTGTGTTGTGTTTATCACACGTGTTAGGGATAGTACAGTCATAGGTCACACTTTTAGATGACAATGTCAAATGATTATGAACTAGAAATGTGATTTGTGACTAGAGGGGATGAGTTGCTCAAGTAAGTTTCAAATCACAATTTTAGTGGCTAGTCACAGGTCGCAAGTTTAGTTTCTAGTGAGTAGGTCGCACTTAGGAATTGCAAATTGAATCTATCACACATGATGGGCCCACCAAGGGTTGTAGGTTATGATTACAGATCATAGCAAGAAACCAATGCCAACTCCAAATGTGACTCGTGACTTCATGTGAGAGGTGCTTAGAGGAGGTCGCAAGTAGCCATCTCAGAAAACAGTGAGGAATCATTATATTCTCACTCTAAGACTAAGTGAGAAAATATAAGTTAGAAAAATTTACGGTTAAATTTACTAGATCCCAAGGAAACCCTAGATAGGTCAAATGAGGAGTCACACTCTAAGAGATCATAGAAAAAGGAGCCTGAGGATATTCCAAAGGGAGGGGATTTCAAACTCATTATTGCATTTGGAATTAGGTGTGGATGAAGCATGTTTGACCCCTACGACAGTATGCCAACATTGAACCATAGATGGCTTATGATGCATCTTATAAACCTTGACATAATGATATATGATTTACATTAATATTTTCTTGTAATGGTAATAAGCCTTGTATTCTGATTGCGATTTTTATCAAAAACACTAGACATACAAAAGGAAATATTAACATTTTCCCATCAAATAAACAAACATGGAGGAAAAATGTTGTAATATCCTTGACAATGAATGAATGCAAAATGCCCTAAACCCTAGTGTCAAGGATGAAGCAATACAAGTGAGTTTAGACCACTACCTCATTAATCATACAATAATTATAGCTTTTATGATGCCTGAGTTATTAAAGAGTTTTGACCATTATGATCAATAGGGATATCCATTAAGGTTGTTAAACTATAGCAAGAAAAGGCTTCATTTGACTTGTGCCTTGGTCAAATGGAGAAATTTGAATTTCCACTTTAGCAAGATGACTTGAGTTGCAGTTAGTAGGAGTGCAATGACCAAGTCACTCAGTTAAGTTAGTCAATTCGAGTTTGTGGGAAAGAAGTAGAGTTGTTCATGGGTTGAATGCTAAGATCTAACAATCTAGTGGAGTTATATTTAGTGAAACTGAAATATCTGAGCTCTAGTCTAGAATATAGTTAGTATGAGTTTAGTTGAGAATTTTTAATCGTTGATAACTCACCGATCTCTTAGTTAACTAGTCAATTTACTAAAAATAACCCTATTCATGCATGCAATTCAAATTTCCTAGTTGAGTGGAGGGAAAAGGAATAATTTTATTTACTATTGTATACTATTGAGTGTATAGAGGAGTTTCCATGTAGCAAGTGAGAAATTCTCTTGGGATTGCACAAGAAAATAGGGGTTATTCCTATTCTTTAGGAGCAAGAATTGCACAAGGAAATAGGAGGATAGGAGGCCTATTCTTCCTAAGTTTTACATGTCATTTTATAGCATTCACTCAAACGACCTAGAAACCAGGCCAATCAACATCCTTGACACCTTGCAATCATCCATTTGTAAAGCCTTAAGAATTATCTCTCCAAATAATCCAAGAATTATGGGTTAATCAACTTAAAAACCTAGTTTTGGCCCCATCACACCCTACCTTCTAGCTACCTGCACTCATTCCATGTTGCATAATTGGGAACCTACATTGACCAACATATATTTACTTTGATGCAGGTGCGATGGTTTCATAATTTCAAGAAAAAAAATGAATCATCTCTTTCCAAAAGCTTCTAAGGTGGTTTTAACCATTTACTATTGATTGAGATCTCGAAATCATATCATAGATGTCTTATCTCTTATCCCTAAATCTTATCCTCCCTCATATGTGTATCTAAGTCCTATATTGGTAAAACCCAAACTACTGTATTTACCCTATAAATTCACTGCCTCCCATAGAGTTTGGGTTAGATTTTGGATACTCTTAGCTATGCCCCTATGTTGCTTATTTTTACCTAAAGATCCATTACCATCCTTGAGTTGTGATTGAAGGAATTTTTTGTGGCTTAGGAAGGACAATTTGGTGGGAGACTTCTACATTGTCAAGATCTGTAAAAGGGTTTTAATCTTCTCCTACATATCATTACTACAAAATGATTTGTTTTCCTATTCTTATGTTTATTTGATGCAAACATATGTAAATGACTTCTTGACTCATTGATTAGAGATATTAGTCAATGCTATGTGTATCTTATAGTTCTCATGCTTGTTATAATTGTTTTGCAAGTTCCATTTGTAGCAATTGAAGCTGGAGCTAAAGTTCACAAGTAGGGAGAAGAGGAGAACATGAGTTGGACTCAAGGTAAGTCCTTCCTCCATATTCTAGTTTCTCTAAGGAAAGAAAAAGTTTTTTTCTTTCTATTGTTTCTGGATCAAGCCACATGATCTAGGGGATTCACCTCTCCCTGCAAGAGAGAATTTTCCACAAACACTAAGTATTGGATAGAGCATACTCAGGAGGAGGAGATCAATATTATGGTGTAGGTTGATATTTAAGGATTGAAGCTATCATTGTAATAGATCATTGTTCTCATATGATATAATAAAAATAGATGAGGGGTTTTCCCAGTTGGGTTCCCTAGAAAAAACTGTTTTCATTGTGATTGAATGATTGCATGCGCTTCTATTGTATGTTTTCCTTCCGTAGAATTTAGTATAAGAAATTTATGTCTAATGTTTTCAGTCTAATTTCATTAGCAGCTGAAAATTTTGAGTTATTTCTACATGGTATCAAATCTATTTAAAAATGCATAGAAACAACATTCTCGATAAGATCTCAGATAAATTTTGAATAACAAATTTGTGGTGCAGGAATTTCTTCAGTGCAGGAATCATGTCAATTTATGGATTGAGGACGGAGAAGTGAGAAGGACAAGGACTAGTACACAAAGATCAGTTTGTATAAGAAACCAGAGAAAATAAGGCATATCTAAAGAGCCATAGATCTAGGAAATTTAGGAACAAATTGTAATATTTGGAGCCCTAGATTACTCAAGGAGTGATAGTTTGTGGGTAGATCTAAAATCGATAAGAAGAAAGACAATAACAATTGATATGTCACAGAGATAGGCTAGATAAGGATGGTTGAGCACTGTTTACAAACGTAGTTATGAATAATGACTTTCGTATGTAGTATGCAGTAGCTTGAAGAGCTCAAGTACAGTGTGCATGAAAGGAGCCATGGAATGTTAGGAGGCATATTGATGGAGCACTAGTTCAGGGTAGAAATAAAAGACCCTATGTGAAAAATTTTTAATGGAGCTAGAAGGATGCTAGTGGGAAGATCAGTGAGATAATGTTTAGTGACACAAAAAGGAGCTATGATCATTGATATTAGCACATTTTGGAGCTGGAGATGCATAGTTTCATAGGGAGAAACCTTGAGGAATAAGGCACGTTGTACACAAAATAGAGAGGTGATGGACTCATAGAGAATTGTGGGAAAGAATTGGTCTTCAGATCAGGTTCCATAGAGGAAAGTAGAAAAGCGTTATAGTTCAGAGGGAGCAGTTGTATCAACAGAGAGCTTGGTAGAGTTGAAGACAGACCCAGGTGAACGAGGTTCTTCCAAGAATCCTTTTCTTTCGAGAGAGTTAAATTGTAGCAATAAAAGGCTTCATTTGACTTGTGCCTTAGTCAAATGGAGAAAAATTTTCAACTTCAGCAAGATGACTTGAGTTTTATTTAGCATGACTAACATGGCTAAGTCACTTAGTTAAGTCAGTCAATTTGAGTTTGTGGGAAAGAAGTAGAGTTGTGCATGGGTTGATTGCTAAGATCTAGCAATCTAGTGGAGTTATATTTAGCGGAACTCAATTATCTTAGCTCTAGTATAGAGTAGATTTAGTATGAGGCTGCTTGAGTAGTTGTAACTATTGTTAACTCACTGATATATCAGTTAAATAGTCAATTTACCAAAAATAACCATTAGGGGAATTTTGAGGTCTAAAATGGGCCTCCTAAGAAAAATGTACAATCAAAATAAACTTTCAAAGAACCAATAGGATTCAAGATGATGATGTCAACCATGGGGGATGATTCACCATTTTGGGAGTAAAAAAATATATATATATTAAAAAATAATAAAATAATAAGACTACTTTTTCAACTCATATTTTGAACTTATCTACCTAAAGTTTACTCAAATTTCAAGCGGGAGTACTTGTTGGATGCAAAATTTAATTCCTCATCCAAGGAGTACCCATGTTGCATAATTTCAATAAACCTTGCTACACGAAAAATGAGAAATACATGAAAAAACGTGATTGCAATCACATTTTTCATGTAGAAGGGTCCATTGAAAGTATGCAACATTGGTACTCCTTGGATGAGGAATCAAATTCTACATCCAATGAGTGTTTCCACTCGAAATTTGAGTAAACCCATCAGGAGATAATTTGAAAAAATAGTTTTTCTTTTTTCCCTCTAAAATTTGATTATGTACCCCGGATGCGGGTGTATAAGGTAGCAATTAAGGTGATGGGATTGGAGTGGGCTGTGAATAGCCACCACCTACCATCCATGGACAAAGGAGCTGACTCCATATGGAGGGAGGGTCATAACTAGGTCGGCGAGAACAGTTTTAAAGGAACACATCAGGGAGGCTTTAATGCTCCGTTCACCCCCACACGCGAGGTTTGGCTTTGGTTCTCAGCTCCCATGAATGCCACAGTTATGGTGGAAGCATCTCGAGGTAGGGGAGGGCGCATTATATTCAGCCTCCGCCATGGGCTTACTCTGCTGCTTCTTGTGCTGTCTGGGTTGGGCTCTGGCTACACCAGCTCGAAGCCTCCGTCCATTTCCCCGACTCTCGCGGCTGTTTGGGGCACCCGTCTATCTGTTTGTGGGTATGGTCTGTTCTGCAATTTGCAAAGGTGCTCTGTTCTGTCCTGCAGTCATGCCTCGGCTCTGCCAAAGAATGCTCAGCCGCAAAGGCACCTCCCGGGGTGCGCCTTCTCGCCCTTCTTCCGATGATGCTACCTCTTATTAGCATCATAGCTCTCGCAATAGAAGAGAGAGCATTCTAAGGCCCAGCCAATTTCTGGAACCCAACTCTCCAAGTTCCTTGTCCTTGCCCTCCTTTGGCTCTGCAGTCTTCACTTTCAACAGTTCACTGAATCGTCCTCGGATCAGTGCCCATGTATCTGTGCTTTTCATTGAGGAAGCCCAAGAAGAGGGCGAATCTAGCGTTCAACGGGAGGACCAAGGAACTGTTGCGGCGCCAATTGCAGGTTCTTTGAGAGCTATGGAGATGCCGACCAGCAACGTCAATGAAGCAATGATGGAGCCTGTGCCCCCTGGTTCGATTGTGAAAGAGGAGGTCCATGCTCAGGACTTAGATGATGTTGGGTGGTGTAGGATTGTGGAGGAGGTTCCTGAAGCCTACTCCAAGCATTGCAGCTTCCTTTCAGGTTATGCGGCCCAATAGTGAGGGCATTTTTGTCAATTCTGAAAATTTTGTGTCTATGTTGTTGTGTCCAGGTCCTGGGTGATTGTTTTGTAAGTTGTTTAAGCTCAGAAGGTTAAAATGTACTCCTCTAGCTCCCCTGTGCGGGATTGCAAAATGTACTCCTCTGGCTCCCCTGCGCGGGTTCCACCTCTCTGTTCTTTGTTCCATGCTGCCTTCCCTTCTGGATAGCTGGTTCTTTTAGCTTATCATGGTGTAAATGTACTCTTTTAATGTGAATAATAGAATAGACTTACTTAGAAAAAAAAAATTGATTATGTAATCTAATCTTATTTTATTATCTCCACTATTATTTTATAATTTCCTTAAGAGGCCCATTTTAGACCTCAAAATTTCTCTAATTCCTAGTCATGCACGTAATTCAAATTTCCTAGCTGAGTGGAGGGAAAATCCATAATTGTATTTATTGTTGTATATCGTTGAGTGTACAAAGAGAGAGAGAGCACATAGAAAAAAAGAGAGGAACACAAGGAAAAGAACAGGGAAAAATGAGAATTAGTTGGGAGAATAGCATGGGGAAAAGAACGACACTTGACAAATGGTAAAGGAAGAAGAAAAATATCCCTGGCCTAGTGCTTTGTGGTTTGGAAGACATTCCTTTTGATTTTTTTGAAGATTGAACTATGTGATTGGCCAATGGAGGCTCTGTGGATATTTGAATCACTTAGTGCTTGATGAGTAAGTTGATAAACCACTTAGTGCTTACTAAATGGGATGATAAACCACTTGGGTTCTTGTTGGAAGGTTGATAAAGAACTAGGAAAGTGAGTTGAGCCACTGTGGCACTTATTGAAAAGAGTTGATAAACCAATAAGTGCTTTTTGAGGAAGTTGATAAACCACTTGGTGCTCTATAAGAAAGACGATAAACCACTTGGAAAATGGGTTATAGACTCTTGCAGTGCTTTCCTTGAAAATCTAGCTGATAAACCACCTATAGTGTATTCAATCTTATAGAACTGAGCTATTCTTTAGCCGAGTTTTGGGTGAATCCCTGAGATTTTTTTTAGAAAGGTAGAGAGTCGTTGTAGTGCTTACTGCCAAAGACTAGTTGATAAAAAACATGGAAAATGGATTTCTCTCTTGTTTTGTTTGACTAAATCTCGATGTGAAATTCCCTTGAGAAATTAACTCCAAAAACTATGAATATAGCTCAGAGGTGGTCCGTTGCAAGAAAGGTTGCAATGTAGTTGGGCTATGGTTGGGTGAAGAGTTTAATTTTATCCTTCACTTGCCAGCCATTCAAACTAGATATATAGGTATATTTACTTTTAACCATTTGTACAATAGATGATGAAAAATGTATGATATGTGATATGAAATTGTATGGATTAGCACTACCTATGGAAGATTGTTGAGATTTATGTATGTTCATGGTGAATGATTTTCTTTATATGCCTTCATATTTATATTGAAATTCTGGATCTATGTGATTTTTATTATGTTCATGAGCTGCAGGGTTATCTATATGAATATTACTTGTTTTCTAAATCCCCTTGGTCAACCTATTACTGCAAGTGTTCTCAATTATTTGAAATGTTTAAGAGTCTCATGGCTCATTGTCTTATTTAAGGTTGTCAACTACCTCTTATGATAAGGAGGTAATTCAAGTGTTGTGTGATGCATAAAAACTCAGTTAGACCTGATAGCCACTTATTTTAAGGATAGTGAGAAAATTTTATGGTTATGTACACATGTATCATTTTGCAATGACTTGAGCTTCATAGAGGAAGCATGATGTGTGATCTTGTGAAATCTAGATGTTGGAGCCATTTCTTACCTTTACTTAGAGATATAAGGCAGATATAAGGCATATTTTAGAGCCGTTAATTATATTATGGTCATGGAATAATATATTGGAAGGTCAAAGCTCATATATGGGATTGCATTCGTAAAAAATTGGTGGTTTGGGCAATGCCCTATCTTAAGGAAATCCTTGTCTAAACCCTTGAAATTTCACTTCCTGTAAGTTTTGGTATAAACTTGCATTTGTATATAGAGTCAAATGGTCCCTTGATCAACCAAGTATCTGGTTGGATACCTTTTTCATTCCCCCACATTAGTTGCATTTGAATATGTGAGAGGGGGGATATCTATAAGACTAGCAGATGCATCTGGTGGTTTAGGAATCTGACTAGTCATTTCTTATGCACATTCAAAGAGAATGGGATGTGAAATGACCTAAGTTTCCATGGTATATAAGTTTAGGACTAATATCTAGGTTGGGGCCCACTAAAGTGGAAATACATGCATGAGGTTGGATATCCAGTAAGTGAATGTGAAATATGGTATCCAATACATGTAGTGGTGGAGGCATAGTGCACATAAGAAAAGTATTTGATGGGACTGGGACCATATTTCCCATTGATTTTCATATGATCTAGAGGTATAAAGAATCCATGGGTGTGTTAATCAAGCATATCTACTTATACCCAAATTTCCCTTGGAACCATATATAATAAAGTGTTGTTGTAAAAAACATTGAGGTCGGACTTAGTGGATCCTACAACCCTAATTTTATGTGGCAAGTGCCACTAGGTTAATACAAATCCTATGTGGATCCCACATGAATGTACCTTGTTGAAATGGTGAGATTAAATTGGTAAAACTTCAAATGAGCATACCTTTCAAGTTGGGAATCGTATTGAGATAAAGTTCATGTCATCGAAAAACTCTTAGCGAGATGAATGTGATGGTAGTATTAGTAGCATTAGTTTTGAGTTTCAATGAAGTTGGAAAAAGAGCATTTTTGTAAAATCGTCTTCATGAAAGACCTTGGAGGTTTGGTTAAATTAATATGTAACACCACCCATAGCTGGAGATAGTACTAAGAGGTGGCAAGGAGTGTTACGATGTGCTATTAGAGTGTCCAAGTTCAAGACTTAGATTGAATGGAGGCTTAAATAAGAGAGGTAAGAAGCTCCGTTAAGAGTTATAGAGTGGTATTTAATTTGATGGTTAATTGTTAAATGCACATGTTTATTGATTTTAGAATTGTAATTGATATAATTGTTGGCATGGAAAATTTCTTATTTTATTTTATAATTGGCATGCTAACCTGAGATTTGAGATTTTAGCTAGTTTCACATTAACATGCTTGTTGTAAACATATTGATGTGGTCAGTGAATATGCATATATTTGTTTGATTTAACTAAAAAACATGTGTGCATAACAACACATAAGAAGAAACCAAGAAATGAGCAGTAGAATGGTGCAGTACAACACTAAAAGATATAAACGCTATCAAGAAGAAGATTTAGTTGGGAAGAAGAAGGAGGAAGAATTGCCTAATTGGATGAACACTCTTAGGAGATTAAAATATGAGTTGAGAAGTTGTAAGTTAGATAATGAGAATATTGTTAAAGCTTAAGAGAGGAAAGAATGAGTAAGAACATTGATATTACAAAGCTTTATTAGATCTACAAAGATAGAAGCAACAAGAGTTTAGTGAAAACGACCTAGGTAAACCCAAATCTAAGAAAATTCCCTCAGGAATATGGAAGTATGGGTTGGAGGTTAATGGAGTAGAAGGAAATAAATCCAAGAAGAGACATAGACAAGCAAGTGAAGATATAATGAGAGGAGATAATACACTTAGCACTCTAGTAAGAAGGATAAAAAGTCATGGACAATTATATAGTGCTAGAACTAGGAAACACCACTAGCAAATAAGGAACAAGAAAAACTTAATACCATAGGAATTCAAGAAATAAAAACCCCTTACTTTCTATGGATAAGTTAAGAAGGATGGAGAAGCATAAGATTGGATATTGGGAATGAGGAAATAGTTCAAAGTGCATGATTACTCTTAAAACATGAAGGCTAGACTGGCCATTTTCAGTTTGAAAGGAAAGGAAAATATATGGTGGGAATAATTGAGAAATGTCAAGGACATTAGAGAGAACAAGTTGTCATGGAGAATATTTGAGAGATATTTTGAGGAGAATTACTTGTTAGCCTAGGTACTATGACAACAAGGTTAAATAATTTCACGAGCATAAACTAGGGAAATTTATAGCTAATGAGTACACTAACAAATTTTTGGAGTTGTTGAAGTCTGTGTCGTATATCCAAGACAAGAATGTAAAGATTTAGAGGTACCTTAGTTAGCACACACTTACTGAGACATAATTATGTTCTATGAGCCAAAAACATTGAAGGGTACCATTTTAAAGGCTAAGTCTTATTATGAACAATCCAAGCATAAAATCGAGTTCTGAACTAATGGAACACAAGAGGTAGGCCCAAATTTAAAGGAAAAGGGCAGAAATTTTCAAGAAATCAAACAAGGGGAAGGAATGTGAAGTTCACCACTCCTAATAAATGCGATTTTCGGCAAAAATATATTACTTCCAGTGAATATCAGCCCTCTAAGCCAATAAGAGAGGAAGCTAAGGGGTTTAAAAGAGGGACCATATAGTGTTGGGCATGTGTAGAAATCCACTTACAAAAATAATTTCCTCAACAACAATAGACTAGCCCTAGATTGTATAATGTGCAAGAAGCAGAAATGGTGAATGATGTGGCTCAAAATGTGCCACAAATCTATGTCACACTACACAACAAGTAGGTTTATCATTAAGCTTTAGTGATCGATGGAAGGTATGGTCATTAACCAATTTGTTTTGATTTTGTCTAAATTAGGTTTCTATTTCAACTATGTCAGCCCAAAAGTTGTAAATAAGTGCACTATACAGAAGAGAATCCATGAGAAGTCATGGTTGGTTGAGTTAGCCATGGGAACCAAAAGTTGGGAGTTAGAAATCGTGAAATTGTGCCTAGCAATGGTAAGTAACATGCCCATGTAAGTAGATCTCAACCTATTACCATTCGGTTAAACAATGTGATAGTTAACATGGATTGGCTAGAAACCCAGAAAATAAAATTGACTGTTATAACAAGTCACTGGAATGTCTTACCAATGAAGGAGAGAATGTGATGCTGCAAGGAATAAAGAAACTAATCATCTTCGGGAAAATAGTAGGGATAAGATGGAAATGAAAATGTGAAAATGTGTAGTAGGAAGGGGTGTTCTTTGTATGCAATGTAGGTGACTAGTGAATCAGAAAATAGTAGGGATAAGATGGAAGAGAACCTAATGTTAAGATAATTTAGTGATGTATTTCTAAAGGAAACACTGGGATTACCACCTAGGAGATATTGGTTTTTCTATTGAATTATTTCCAAGGTCATTATTAGTTTGAAAAGCCCAATTTTGCATGAGTACACCAGAGCTAGTCAAGCTACAACTACAACTGAAATAAATGCTATAGAAAGGGTATATTAGACCTATCTTGTCACCTTGGGGAGCCCAAATGCTATTATTGAAAAAGAAAGATGACACACTGAAGTTGTGCATTAGCTATAGGCTTAAAAAAATCCATAGTAAAGAAAATGTACCCTCTGTCTAGAATGGTTGACATGTTTGATCAACTCAGACGTGCTACAATATTATTAAATATGGATTGGAGGTCTGCTTATAATCAAGTTCAAATTAAATATGAAGACATACAAAAGACAACCTTTAGAACCAAATATGGACACTGTGAATTTTTGGTGGTGCCATTTGGGCTCACAAATTCTCCAACCACATTTATGTGTATGATGAACAATGTTCTTAACCCATATTTGGACAAGTTTATATTAGTCTTCATAATGTACATATTGATTTACTCCAAAACCAAATAAGAGCATGAATAAAATTTGAAAGCAATATTATAATTGTTGAGAGAGCACAAGATCTATGCCAAGCTTAGCAAATGTGATTTCTTCTAATCACAAGTTCAATACTTGGCACATACTGTTTACAAGGAATGAGTGGCAATGGATCTTGGGAAGATCAAGGCCATCATGGAGTGGCCTACTCCATGAAATGTTATAAAAGTTAGATCTTTCATGGGATTGGCTAGATATTACCGGAGGTTCATTTGATATTTTTCAAAGGTTGGGAATACAATCATAGCCTTGCAAATGAAATTATTTAAATTCCAATGGACATTAGATTGAACAACCAACTTTCAACAAATAAAACACCTACTCGCACATGCACCTATATTGAGAATAGCCAATCCAAAAAAAGATTCCATGGTTTACAGACATGCTTGTAAGGAAGGGGTTAGTGTCCTAATGGAAAAAGGACATGTAATTTGTTATGAATCGAGAAATTTAAATGAGCATGAGAGGAATTATGTCACTCACAACTTTGTCACTTGTAACATTAGTACATGCATTTTAAATGTGGAGACATTACTATTTCTTATAATAAAGTTTGTTTTAATGGCAAACCATGGAGGGATGATATACGTGTTTAACAACCCAAGTTAAATGTAAGGCATGCTAGATAGCTAGCCTTGATTAGTGAGTTTGATTTTGAAATAAAATACATGAATGGAAAATATAACAAAGTGGTAAATGCACTTATTAGAAGCCTCCAAGTGGTACATTTGTCAACTGTAAGCACTTGTGAATTTGACATCAAAGAAAGGATCAAAGAGGCATTACTTCATGATGATCATTACCAAAATGTGAGGGACACTTGCAACAGGAGCCAAGAGGATCATTGGGTAATAATTACTCACTCATTGATTATGGTGTGTTGAAGTTCAAGAATAGATGGTGTTTACCTTACAGGGATGATTGAAGAAGCTCATCATGCATGAGTTTCACAAAAGACCTTATTCAACTAAACTTAGTTATTAGAAAATGATAACAACTATGAAGAAATGTACTATTGTACAGACATGAAAAGGAAAATCAATTATTGCATTGCCAAGTGCTTGGAATGTCAATAAGTTAAAGTGGAATGTAGATACCCAACAATATTATTGCATCCAATCCCCATTCCCAAGTGGATGTGGGAAGTCATATCCATGGAATTCATCATATTATTCCCAAAGACATCCAAACAACATGATGGTATAATAGTGGTATGAGAAAAATTGATTAAGGAAGCTCACTTTATAGCCATTAAGTACACCCAGAAGGAAATTAATATTACTCATATGCTCATGAAAGAGATATTTATATGTCATGGCATACCCAAGAATATTATTTCAGATAGGGATGCCAAGTTTACTTCAAAATTTCGGAAAATATTGTTTGATAGTTTGGAACTTAGCTAGCCTTTAACACAACATATCATCCTTAGAGTGATGAACAAATTGAGAGAGTGAATAGAATTCTAGATGACATGTTGAGAATGTATGTCATGTATCATCCAAAGAGGTGGGAAGAGTTCCTACCCTTAGTTGAATTTTCCTACAACAATGTGTATTAAGAGCCACTAAACATGAGCCCTTTTGAAGCTTTATATGGTTGAAAATGTAGTACTAGAATAAATTGGGATGATCTAGTGAACAAGATGGTTCTTGGACCTAATATGTTAAAGGAAATGTAATAGGAGATAATTAATATCACATAGAAATTGAAGTGAACCCAAGATTGAAAAGTATTTTATGTAGGTCAATAGGGCATGCACAATAATTCCAAGTGAGGAAGCATGTATGTATTTGCATCAGACTAAGAAAAAGGATCATTGAAATAGGGTCTTGTGCTAACTTGGCACCAAGTTTTTTACGAACCATTTTAGATTTTGGAAAGAGTGAGGCCAATGGCTTATATATTGGTCTTGCCACCCAGAGTGAAAGAACATGATCTTTTTCACATTTATTTACTTAAGAAGTATGTACATGAAACTAATAATATTGTTGATTGGTCTATGATACAAGTGGAATCCAAGGGCGAATTCCAACTAGAGCCATAGTGCATTTTGGACTAGAGGTACATAGCACTCTAGAATTGAGTAATAAAGCAGGGCAAGGTGCAATGGAATAATTTTGGACCAAATTAAGCTACCTAGGAAATGGTTGATTAGATGAGGGTACTCTACCTTTGCAAATAATGCAAAGGAAAAACATGAGAAGGAAAAAAAAAAGAGAGAACACATGCAACACGAAGAGAGGAGCACAAAGAAAAGAATAGGGAAAACCAAGATGCAATTGAGAGTGTAGCATAGGGAAAAGAATGACACTCGAAAATGCAAGAGGAACAAGAAAAATATCCCTGAGCTAGTGCTCTATGGTTGGGAAGATATCATTTATGATTTTGTTGAACCCTGAATTTTGTGCCTATGTGTGATTGGCTAGTGGAGGCTCAATGGAGATTTAATCACTTAATGATTGCCGAGTAAGTTGATAAACCATTAAGTGATTACTAGTAGATGATAGACCACTTAATTCTTGTTTAATGACCTAATAAACCACTTGCATGCTTGTTGGAATGTTGATAAACCAATAGGAAAATGATTTGAGCCACTAAGGTTCTTGCTAAGAAGGGCTAATAAACCACTAAGTTCATGTTGATGAAGTTTATAAACCATTTAGTGCTTGCTAAGTATGATGATAAACAACTTGGAAAGTGGGATATAGATTCCTGTAGTGCTTGCTTTGAACTTCCAGTTTAGAAACCACCTATATAGTGTATTCAATCTCCTGGAATTGAGCAATACTTTAGTTGAGATTTGAGTGAATCCATTTGATTGTTTTCAAAGATGCAGAGAGTCAGTTTGGTGTTTACTACAAGAGACCAATTTATAAAGCACATGCGCAATGAATTCCCTCTCTCTTTTTATTTGAAAAAATATCATTGTGAAATTCCCTTGAGAAAGTAACTCCTTACACTTTGAATCTAACTTAGGGGTAGTCAGCTACAAGAAAGGTTGCAATGTAGCTAACCTATGGTTGGGTGGAGAGTTGAAGTCCCTCCTTTAGTTTCCAACCATTCAAGCTAAATAGATAAGTGTATTTACTTGTAACCATTTGTACTGTGGACGATGAAAAATGTATGATATGTGATATGTGAGTGTATGGATCAACACTATCTATGGAAGGTTGCTAAGATTTATGTATGTTCATGATGAATGCTTTGCTTTATACGCCATCATATTTATGTTTAACTTGTATATCTATTTGTCTGTCATTATGTTCATGAGCTACAAGGTTATCTATATGAATATGATTGGTTTCTTAAATCCCATAATTCAACATGTTATTGCAAGTGTTCTCAATTATTTGAAATGTTTAAGAATCTCATAGATCACTACCTAGTTTAAGGCTATAAACTACCTCATATGATAAGAAGGTAATTTAGGTCTTATGTGATGCATGAAAAATAAATTATACTCAATAGCCACTTATTTTAATGACAATGATAACATTTTGTGGTTGTGTACACCTATATAATGGTGCAATGGCTTGAGCTTCATAGGGGAAGCATGGTTTGTGTCTTCTTATGAAATCTAATTGTAGAGCTAGTTTTTACCTTTAATTAGAATTCGATATAAGGTAGGTCTATTAAATTCGTTGATTCTACTATGGTCATGGTATAATAGCTTGGAAGGTAAAATATAAAATCTTGGTTTGCATAGAAAATTGGTGTTTTGGAAATTGCCATGTCTTATGGAAATCCTGGTATAATTCCTGGATATTTCCCTTCATGTAAGTTTTGGTAGAAAAATGCACTTGTATCCGGTACTAGATGGCCCCTTGATGAACCTATTATCTAGGCTAGATACATTTTACCTTCCCTTGTGTCAGTTGTATATGTATATGTGGAGGTGGGGGGATATCTATAATACTAGTGGATACATCTAGTGATTCAGGAATCCGACTAGTCATCAATTGTGCACATTCGAAGAGAATTAGAAGTGAAATGGTCCATATTTCCATGGTAAATAAATTTAGGACTGATATTTAGGGTGGGAACCACTCGGGAAGAAAAAAATGTGTGAGGATGAATTTCCCATAAGTGAATGAAGCATCCTGTATCTGGGACATGTAGTGGTGGAGGCATATTGCACGTAATAAAAAGTCTCAGATGGGACTAGGACTAGATTTCCCATTGAATTTGTATATGATCCATAGGTATGGGGGATCCAAGGGTGTGTCCATAAGATATATCTACATGTACCTATATTTCATAAAACATGTTGGGTGAGACTTGGTGGGATTCGCAACGCTAAGTTTATGTGGAAAGTGCCAATAGGTTAAGACACATTCTATGAGGATTCCATGTGGTAGTACCTTGTTGACGTAGAAAAATTTGATTTTTCAAACTTCAAATGAGTATATATTTCTATCTAGGAGTTGGATTGAGATAAAATTCATATCGTTGAAAAGATATTGTCGAATTGAATGTGATGGTAGTATTAGTTATAGGTTTTGATGTAGTTGGAAAAATAAGATTTTTATAACCCCATCTTCATGACATACCTTGGATGTTTGGTTAAATCAATATGTAACACCTCCCACAACTTGAGATAGTACAAGGGGGTGGGAGGGAGTGTTCAAATTTATAGTTGTATGACATATTTTTGCTAACTTGTTATTACAAGTGTTTCCATGTATTTTATATCTTTATGAGTTTAATGGTTCATTTCCCGACTTACGATTGTAGCCTATTTCATGTGTTATATATTAAATGAGTATTCCATTAGGCTTTGTTAGTCACTTTGTTTAAGTGTGATGTGATGATATTATGGTTTATGAATTCTTATATTTTGATGTGAAATCAAGAGGTTCATTAATTAGAGCTTTGTTGGAAGCTACCTTGTGAAATTTAGCATTTTTATGTTGGTGTTGACACTCCCAAATCCTTCTTGGTTGTAAAATCTTATTTTATTACTAATCAATACTATGGATTTGTTCCCATTCATTTGTAACACAAAAATAGCATTGCTTTCCTTAACTCCTCACGGGAGTTGCAACAACATTGCAAATTCCCCCAAATTATATATAGCCATCGAACCTAGCTCAATTGATCAACCATGCGGTAGAGGATGGTGACTGAGTACATGAGACATCATATCTCAACTATCAGGACTTCCTCCATATTGTAACTCATTTCCTTCCCATTTACATGAAGTCCTAATAGGTGACATAAATAATGGCAGACAATTTATCATCTATTGGGGCTATTAATTGTTGGCTTGATGGGTCCTGACCCAGGTTTAGATTTAATTGTGCCAAACAAAACCCTACACTAATGGCCCTTTTAGCTTCAACCCGCGTAGCACAGGCTGAAGTCTCACCTGAAGCAATATGGGGGGATACTGCAACCAATTTTTTGCATCCAGAGATCAATGTGATGTCTTTTATTTCCCTAGGTCTGCATTCGTGCAGATCTATAAGCCCCTAGGGATCGATATTGCAACTTCCTTTAAACGGCCAATAGACCTTTGCAAAGGTCTACGTTAGGTCTTTGCGGACCCATAACAGATGAATCATCCACTTATGCACACCATAAAATAACCCTAGATCTGATCTCACATAAATCTACTTAAGTATTTAATAAACATAGCATAATGTATTATAATCTTCGCGAAAGTATTTAACATGCATTGTGTACATTTATCAAGACGTATCCCATGGAGTTACACATAAATAGATCAATATTTCATATGTAAATTATTAAATCATAGCATATGTCTCAGTCATCATCTAAATAGAAGTAAATAGATAAACATAGGAATTCTTTAATACTCTGCTTTATTGATGTTTAATATGAGGTTATAGACTCAAAACTACCCTACACACTTAGTTGTAGGGGTTCGCGCACTCAGCTACAGACACTACTCTAGGCCTCTACGCACTCAGCTGCAGAGCCTTTCCCACCTCTATGACTCACTTCTCTTCCCTCCCTTCTATCGATCCATTACATCCATCATCATTAGATTATTCCTTATACTTTCTAAGACACACCTATTTATACAATCCCATGGTCCACAGAACATGGGTGGAATTCAATATCAAATCAACTGTCACATAAAAAAGGGGCTAAAACCCCTTTGAATTCTAACCATTTACACACTCCACATCAGAAATCATGGAGAATTTACATCTTTTACCAAAGTTTTAATCAAAACTTGGGGTTTTAATCCCAGAACTGACCCAGGGGACCCCATCCCAATAAGCTGCCAACACAAAGGTCATGACTCACCCTCAAGTCACTCGGCTAGTGCTGAGATCTTCCTACAAAGATATCCTAGCTCCACCTACATGACTACAACCTCGACAACACTCTGCGTAGCTTCCTACTTAACTTCTTCCATGATTTGCTCAGTAGCTGGTCCTTTTGCGGCTAGCTTCATCATTTGTTTGGTCTGCTGCAAGTCCATTAGCTTGTCTTGAATGTTGGTTGTGACTTGGTAAGCCTCTTTTGACCAAGGTCCCAACCTAGCCTTAAACACAACCTCCTTCTTTTGAGTTGCTTCTACCTATAGGAGGAGTTGCTTCCCCTCCTACAGCTTGACTAGGCATTGTGCTGGAGAAATTGAGCGCACAATTGCCCTGCTCTCTTCATATTGATTATGTAGCTTGCACACCTCTATATTCAATATCTGCATGTTTGGCTCTTCTTGCATTGTTGTCACCAATTACATCGCCTGCTCAAATAAGGTCGAGCAGTCAATGGCTGCAGCATCCAAAGTGGCCATCTCGTCTTTGATGGTGGCTCCGCGCTTCTCCCTAACCTCGGGTGGAGTTGCAGGCTGCAACTTTAGCCATAGCTCTGTGATTTTCATGTTGAATTTGAATTGGACTCATCCAACTTCTACCTTCACCTTACACACTACTGCAGCTAATTTCTGGATCTTAGGTTCCAACTGTGCATCCTCTAGAATGTGAAGCTCTAACACTGTTATGCATGCCTCTGCTACCACAATCTCCTACCTAGAACTTTGTGCCTACATTGTTTCCTTTTCCTTCAAGGCATGCATTTTCTTGGCAAACATCTATTCGTTGTTCACCCTGTATTCACTAATCAAATTGAGAGTGTGCTGCTCCTGAGCTCTCAATTCCTCCATCATCCCTACCTGCAACGCATGAAGAAGATCATTGGGGAGCACTACAATTTTAAGCCTGATGTTCTTAAGGGTACTTAATATGATGCTGTCATCAGCCAACTCTACACGTAGGGACCCTTATTATAAAGCAACAGTTCAAAGGTCTAGGCTCTTTACCAATTCCACAGCTTGACTTTTCCCTAGTGCCAGGCTCACTTTTACTGTGCTTGCTTGACTTGCACCCACTTGTATCATATTATCCTGGATCTGCAGCTCACGCAGATCCTTCTGGACGCTCCCCACCTTCTGCATATACTACCGCTCGAACTACTGAAACACTTCAGTGCTAGTGTCCCGTATTTTGTCGCTAACCTCATCGAGATAGCCCTCCGTTAATATCATCACCCTACGACTTGTCTGATTTTTTCTTTTTGCGGGGACCTTCCCACTACTCCTGTCCATGCTTGTCAAGCTGAAATGGGGTGCTCTGCCCCTCATCTCCTCTACCGCCCTGTTTGGACTGTTCTTCCTCCTCGG
>APFE030175849.1:27577-42894 GCA_000404065.3 Pinus taeda
AAAAAAAAAAAAAAAAAAAAAAAAACCCCAAAATGTTGTTCAAATCATACAGTCTAAGCATGATTGAACAAATTTCAATTTCTGTTGATAGGTTAGAAAATAAACATCTGCCAAATTGTTTAATCTTGGAAAATTAGTAGCTAGGTAGAAATAAAATTGGTCCAACTATTTAATCTGGACCAAGGGAGAAACAAGTGATAGAGTAGGTTAGAATTTAGAAGAAATAAAAAGAGATAAAAAGGAAAGGGTTTGCTAGTCCAAGTACACCTTGCACAAGAAAATGAGAAACAAAATGCTAGATTAGAGAATAAGGGTAGGGAGATTGAAGAAAATTCAAGGAAAGAGAAAAGACATGAAAAAAACCTTTTTAAAAAAAGGTTGAAAGACATATTCTAATGTTGTCCTAAGGTAGGGAGAAAAAATCAAAAGCAAAGGAAAGGTCTTATGTTACTTTCCAACATTATTCCTCCAAACATTACTTCATACCATCTTAACCTATAGTCTGTGCCCCTCATTTATTCCCTACCCAAAAATGCACTCACCTGTCAAGTCATATCTAACCTACCCATCATCTATCACTCCATCCCTGAACACTCCATCTAATTAGACGGCCCTCACCCGTTTCTGGCCCCCCCTCACCCTCCGAAAGTTAATTGAGAGGGTTCTTAAGTGAGCGGTTTCCACCCTCTTACGTGTCGCTCCCTCATGAGTTTTCACCCCCCTCCCATACCACCCACCACTGCCTAGGCCCCCCGAAAAGCTGTTTACGCCAACTACTCAAACCGCTCACTAATATGACCATTGGATACTTCCGCCACCTCATGGCACCAACTTGTCCCATCCACCTAATCATCTTTATTCCCGCCATTGAGCAATCAATGGGTTGGACCATCAGCCAATGGGCCCGTGCCAATTCAAACCAACCCAACGACATCATTCCAAAGTCATAAAAGCACCAGTTTACACCAATTTCAAATTTTAATTACTATCTTCACTTGCAGGCATATTCTTATTCAACCATACATAGAGAGAGCGCAGTGCAGATAAAGAACAACAATATTGTACAGGATAACTTATTTTCCTGCAATAATCACAATTTCCCATTCTTGAATCCCACTTTTGATTAATCCCTTTTTCTTTCCCCCTCACTGAATTCCCATTTCTTCTCATCCCCTTTCTATTTCAAATTCAAGATAGGACCCCTTACAGAGATTAATTTCAGAGAACATAGCCATGGAACTGAAGAAAAAGGAAGAAGAAGTCTTTAATATAATGGTGCACCCACCATTGGATATAGATCACCTACCATTGGTTGACATATATTTTAAAATACATGAAACACTATCATAATTTGATTTGTTTGACATATATAGCTAGTGGTAGTACAAATTTGTAGAAGAAATGGATGACATAGGCCTCTAGGACACTAATATGTGTATTTATATTTTTCCTAAAACACATAGTTTCCCAAAACTAATCAAGAAATGTCATTCATGTTACAACCCACAATAAAGGGCAATGGTGGCCCCAATAGGATATATCTTGTTTACAATTGATGCCAAGTCCATCATGCAGATGATGTAGGCCTCGATTATTGAAGGAAGTACTCCCTTTTCTCATGAGGCACTCATTGAAATGTATCAAAAGCTTCATTTTTCTAAGAGAGCCAAAACATGAGAACTTTTCATGACTAAGAACACATCTCTATGAAACAAGAATCTCCATTATCCCTCCTCTGTTTTCCCTGACAAAAATAGACACATTGTCACTGTTCTTTCCTATTTACTTGGCTATTATTCATATTAATGGCTAGATGAAGCTATCATGGCTTTCTTGTCTATCCTCTCAACAAAATCCAAGCCCTCTATCCTTTTTAACTTCAGCCAATTTTTAGCAGATGCCATCCATGAGCATCTTGTCAATTTCTTCACAGATGACGAATTTCATTATTCCTCAGTATTGACATATATGTTTGTGTATTTTCAGGTAGACGGGTTTTAGTTTTCAATGAGAAAAATGAATGAAGAAGATTAACCCCAATCAGTGATATGCTGGACAATATTGGTGATGAAAAAACCAAAACATTTCAGCTACAAGATATTTGTGGAGATGTTTTTTCACCCAACAATGAGCCTCCTCAGTGGGACTTCAAAAACTAGGACCAGTGAAGAAATAAGGAGAATTATGCAACTGTTAGAGCAAGCTAGAATAGGTGATTGGTACTTGTACCAAAACTACACTGAAATAAGAGTGTATGGCTATGATTTGGTCCCATACAAGCTACCAAAGTTCCTCCCCATGAGGATCTTTGCACTGAAATACATTAGACAAATGATTAATGCAGATGAACTGCATTTTGTATCAGCTAAGAAAAAGTCCCAATTCAGGATCAAATATCAGATTGGTCCCTTCATTTGTAACAATAGAGCAGCAGGGGAGGAGGCAGATAAATGATTAAAATAAATTAACTTTACCCACATCTTCACATGGTCTTATGATCCATGGGGTATCATTTCCAAGAAGAGGGTAGAAAACAAGTCAGCAACCTATCCACACTCAAAGGCCTGAGATTGAAAAATACATGAACTCGATTGAGTGGATTCCTGATACATTGCAGGAGGCCGAGGAACAAGGGATCTCTTCTTCCAGCATACAAACTCCAAGACATCAGGAAAAGAAGATCACAGAAGACAAAACAGAAAAAGGAAAAGAACAAGAGCAAGGAATAATAGGGAAAATGAATAGAGAAGATCAATCTCTAGAAACTGATACTTCTATAAGGGGATTCAAGTTGAAATAGAGGAAATAGTCCAGAAAGCACATGGACATAGATGAAGGATCACCACAGCAAAGAACAATCAACATAATTGATAATCTAGATTCATCCCCAGCTAGAAGGAAATCTTTTCCTACCACTCCAATTTCAGAAAGGAAACAGTCACTTCAAGTGTCCTCATCTTCAAAGGTGACTGAAGAAAAAGAAGAGGTAGTCTTTGATACATTCAGAGAGATCAAAATAAGAAATGAAATATTGAAAAAGAACACCTATACTCAGTTTTGGAAGAAGAGTAAAACTGCACAAGGCAGACTTCTTTCTGCCTTTGATTCAGCAAAGGGAAAAATGCATATGTAATTTTTGGAGGCACAAACAGTAGAGCCTAAAACTCCGCAAACTACAAGCAAACTTCTTTTGATTTTTATGCCGGAAATGTCCATCCAATAGATCAGCTAGAAATGCACAAACAAACAGGGGAAATGATTTCATCTACTCTAACAAGAACTTATATGAATTTGTTTAAAATGTAGGTGGCACTATCAAATGCTCAATCCGTGTTGAAGATGGAAAGGGTTTCATCACAGTAAAAGGACAATAAAATCAAGTCTTTGGAATACTTAGTAGTGAGGATTGGTTATGGTACCTTAGATATAAAAGTAGCTGAAGAAGTAATAAAGAAAAAAGAATTAGATATTGTAGCCCTGAAGAGGAAACTCAAGATGCCTTCTACACATGACCCACTGACCAAGGAAATAGAGGAAATAGAGAACTTGAAGGCTGATATGATGAAATTAATAGTGGATAAATCTATCTAGATAAAACAAATGGAAATAGAGATGGCGAAGATGGTGCAAGAGAAATAAAAGGCAACATAAATGGCTAGCACAACAGTGGAGGCCCTTCCCATAACTACTACCTCAAGTACAGTCACAAGAGCAGGAAGCAGTACAGAACAGTTGGCTAGATCAATGGAACGCATGGATATTCAAACTGAGGAGATAAAAAGACTGGAAACACAAGTCAGTGTGCTGCAATACCAAATCAAAAGAGTTGAAAGCAATCACTTGGTGGAAATGCAAAGGGCAATGGTATTAATTGAGGCACTACAAAAATCAGAGAAAGAATTATCTATTGGAAACACTCTGGGGAGACTTAAGGAAATTATTTGGCACAATATAATTGATGGTATGAATGAAATTTGTCCTTGCGTCCAAATTATGTTTGCGCATAAAGAATTGGTGGAAAAGGCTAAAGATGCCATTTTAGCTACTAATGTAGAGTTGGGAGACATGCCAACAACAACTAACATGATAATCAGGTTTTTGAATGCAAGAAACATGTATGAGATGGAAGAGTTGGGAGTGGTAGATAGAACAAAGACTATACTACAAGTCAAGAAAGTGCTAACCAAGAAGAGCCTAAATGTGCAGCTAGAAGAAAAATGTCAAGTTTTGGAGCTTATTGACTTATTGCGGCCTGACCAAGGTTTGGAAGTGTTTAAGCCAAACAAATCCCACACTACTGGCCCTTTCGGCAACAATCCGCGGAGTGCAGACTGAAGTCTCACCCGAGGTAGTATCAGAGGGTGCTAGAACCAGGTTTTTGCACCCTAGGGATGTCTTGATGAGGTCTGGTTGGGTCGCGGACTAACCTGCAAAATTGCGCTACTCTGCGCAACTGTCTAGCCTTTGCGTAACTCTGCGATGGGGCACTTCCTAGATTCCTTATTAGTATTGCAGTTATTATAGATATGATCTAATTCTAGTAGCCTTAATCAAGCATTCAATAGTTATAACTAGCACGCACAACCATAAATCTTAAAGACATGCATAAAACCATAACATAAGAACAATCATACAGATTTGCGACCAGACGCACAATAATTCAAAAACACTTATCTTATATTAATCTCTTGTTCATTACAATCAAATCCACCCTGCAAACTCAGTTGCAGGGGTCCATGCACACAGCTATAGACTCTACCAAGCCTCCGCGCACACAGTTGCAGAGCATCTTTCTCCTATTACAACCCAACTTAGACTTACAGACTTAGAGCGAATATTGCATTCATAAACCCATAACACTCAAGATCAAAACCAAAACTGCCTTCAACCCTTAGAGCCTCCTTCTATTTATACATTCCCATGGTTCGCGGACCATGGGCAAGCTGACTCACTTTCTATTATCTTACATTATTTTCGTACGGACAACCCTTTGACTTGACCCATTACCACTTGCGCTCCGCGCACTTCGTGGAACATTTACAATATCAATACCCAAAATTGTGGGCTTTAAGCCCCAAAACCGTTACGCAGGGGATCCACTATCCAACAAGCCCCCAACACAATCATCGTGACTCATCCTGAGTCAGTGGGTTGGTGCGTTGATCTTTGCACAGACGTCATCCAACAACTTTTGTGCTTCACTTATGTCTGCAACACATTCTTCCGCCATCAGTTGTACTCGTTGTGCGCGAGTCTCCAATGCGTCATTATCAATTTCAATTGCTTTTCTAAGTTTGTATACTGCCTACATATGTGCTAGCTTTCCCTCGATGTTGGTGGTGACTGTGAATGCCTCATTAAGCCAAGGCTGGATGTGTTATTTAAGCACTACTTCTTTCTGTCGAGCGGTGTCGACTTGTGCCTTGAGACCGTGGGCCTCCCTCATCTTAGCCAATCGCTGAGTAATGGCAATCGTCTGCATGGTCCCCCAGACATTATCATAGGCCTGCTGCAACTCTTGTGCTTTTGTTTCTAACCGCTTTAATGTTGGCTCTTCTTGTAGTGAAGTGATCGCGATAAGTGACTGATCTAACAAGATGGTGCACTCCTGCATGGCACATGCTATTGCTTCCCTCCCGGATTGAATGGCGCATAGCCGCTACTCTCTGACCTCAGGTGGTGTAGAGAGTTGCGCCTTTAGTCTCATCTCCACAATCTGCAATTCAATGTCCAATTGGATCCTTGTGGCTTCCTCCTTCGTTTCATGAAATCCACTAGCCAATTTGTGGATCCGTATACCCATTGGTAAGTCTACTGTAATCTTGAGTTCGGGGATGCAACGACATGCTTCCTCGATGATCTACTCCAATTACTAAGTTTGAGCTATCACTTCTCCACTTGGGAGGCTCAACTACTCAATATTGATCATTGTTCATAGAGCATCTATACTACGCGTCCTTCCCTAGCACGAAGTTCTGTTGTGGCTCCATCCTACAGCTGGTATAATATCTCGCATAGAATGGTGACCAAGTTTAGACCAAGGCCCTTGAGTCAGCCTACTGTGGCTCTTTCCTCCGCGTTATCCGCTGCCAGTGCCCCCTCTGGTAGCATGACGGTATTAGCCATTTTGGCTTGTATAAACTGCTTAGTTGTTGATGTACTCATGATCCCATGGGCGGCAACCATTCCCTGCTTTGGGGCCCGCACCTGAAGATCCTGGTCCCGAGCGCCCCCAACACATTATCTTGCTCCATCATTACTTCTTGGATCACTTCCCTTGTGGCTTCGTGAGCTGTGTCACTGATGTCATATAGGTCACCCTCGATCAGAGTAATAGGTTCCCCCTCCAGCTTGGAAGCCTTGTTCTTCTTCCGCGGCTCGGTGCATTCTGGCACGTGTGGGTGTTTCAATTATGCCGAGGTGGTGCTTGGGCCCGTGCCTTCTGCTGTCACATCTGTCCTATGCTCTAATTTTATGTTTGGGGGCGTTTCCTCCTGCATCGTAGTAGCCCCTCCTGCTGCATTCTTTTCCGTGGCGGCTTTTGTTGCCTCTCAGGATGCCCATACTTCCATAGCTAGTTGTTCGTTCCACTTCTATTGGGCTAGTCGCTTGGCAGTAGCCTTTTATTTCTGAATCTCTGCATCGTCGCGCACTACCACATTTGGTGTGCGCCATTCTGGTGGCCATGTATCGACCACTAAGAAGACAACGTCATCTATGGTGATGAAGGGGAGTGTGGTCCACTTCTACTCTAGATCCCTTCGCACCATGATATATACGTGTGCATATCTGCTTTAAAGTCTACAAAGTTTTTGAGACTATCATATACTTCGGCAGATAGGCGTGGTTGTTTGTTGATCCATAGTCGTATGCTTTCCTCCATTAGCACCCAGAAGATCTTGGTTTTTCTAATTCGTCTAGCGTCCTTCGTTGCCCACAGCGATGTGTATTTTGCTGCCTCTAGCCAATTCTGGTCAAGGGAAGGAAACTAACTATCCTCAGGTAATTCGCCGGTAACCAACAGGATGGATAAGAGCAACCACGCGTAGTGGAAGCTCTTACCCTATCCTTGGGCCTCCCTGTAGTTTGTCAGACACTCATCGCAGAGGAATTGTGCCCAGTTGAGCTATACCCCTTCTGTGCATTGCTCATCCAAAGCAATGACTATGGCTAATACCTCGTTGCCCCTACACTTTCTCATCTCCTTTCCTACCAATAACTGGGTGGCTACGTGGACCCCTTTTTCCTGAATACTAGTAATAACACACCCCCTCTGCTTCTTTTCCAGCTTATATTTCTTTTCCATAGCCTCCACAAGCGTCAAGTCCCCACCGGTGCTAGCAATTTCTGTGAGGTCCCTTCCCGAATAGGGAAGTCGAGAAATCCTATGAATGAGCTCCGCCATGATGGGAATGGATTCCTCCGGCGACCAGTACCCATCATGCACCAAGCAAAGTAGTTGTCTGATAAGAAATATTGTAATTGGGGCCCAATGGAAGTGTGGAATTGATAGGAGGTGGAGTATCCCAACCTCCTCCACCCCATGCAGCCATGCCCGGGGCTGCAGAGTGGCAACTGCCCCTTCCATGCTTTGTTCCATCAGCTCGCTAACTTCTAAATGTAGGAACTTCTCAGTATCCGCAAGGTCCCAGTCTTCAAAATTCATAGTGGGCATGCAGCTTACGGCCGTACCTTCAAATAAAACCCCTTCAAGAAGGAACAGGGTGTTGAGTGTGCTCGTCACAACATCCAAATCTTTAGGGACCTTTACCCTCCATTTCTGTAGAGGGTTGTACTTGGGTAGCTTTGTTGTGGTGCATACTAGCTGGATGTCTTCTTGTCTCTCTTCCTCTGGATCCATTTCTTCAACAAAGGTTAGAGGGTCCTCTTCCTCATCGTCACTCTCAATATTAACTATTTTACCTTTCTCTTCCATCGAAAATTTGTTGAACTGAGGATTTCGTTGAAACATGCAAACTGGTCCTGTTGCATGTGGGTCCTTTTTGGGCCTCGACATCTGGGGTGATTTAGGGATTTCTGGTGTATCACCTACCGGTGGTGTAGAACTCTGGGTAGCTCCCCTGGCTGTTGTCATTATTCTGATCAGGGACTCCTGTGTATCCTTTGGCAATGCTTCAAACCACAGACTTTCTCTTACAGTTTCCAAGTTCATCAAGTTCTCGCTCATTTGATAATGCCAAAATTTAAATATGCCAAGGGTTGTTTGGTGATGGGCCACCTGTGCTTTATAGGCCTCTTTGAATTCAAATTCGACTGTTCCCCCTTTTTGTGGCTCATTAATGCAATTTTGGTGATAGATTCTTTCAACCCTAGTTCTAACCCTATGTCTTAATTGTCTTCCATTCACTCCTCGATGTCTTAAATTGGACATCTTGTCATGAATAGTATCTACAACGGTCACTTTCCAACATACCCATGTGGTAGCGCAGTCTCTTGTACGCAGACACATTCTATGCTTCATACTAATTTTGTGCGCCACGTCTGGGCCGCGCAACTCCCCTACAGACTCCTTTATAGTCCCACACCCTCTTACAACTGCTTGGAGTTCTGAGCCTAGGCTTCCTACAGATAGTCAAGTGGTCGCACCCCTGGTGCGGGGTTTCAATTTTCCTGCTAGCTTAGGCTGCGGGCACCTTTCGAGTACCTCTGTATCTAGTAGCACATCATGCTCTTCTATGTATGGTATGCTCCCCTGTTTAGTAAGGTGTGGTCGCAACCATGATAGCAGGGTCGTAGCTCGCTCCAATGCAGTAGTAGGGTCAGCCAGGCTCAGCCCCCTTATTCTTAGATCCTCGCAGTCCTCTTTTCTGGCTCCAACTTTCATTTTGCTGATTTCTTCGTCCAATATCACGCTTTTCCTCCTCAGCCATGCCCATTCTTCATCAAGCTTGTGAAGTTTCAAGCTCCCACACCGAATGGCTTCCTATAATTTCCGAATTATTTTATCCAGGTCCTCGCATCCAATCCGAACTGCTGGGGCTATGGTCTAGGGATTTCTCTCCTTCTTCCTGGTTTCATCTTGTCTGGTCACTGAAAGGGTCATCTTCACATACCTCTTTCTGCTTATGGCCTTATAGGCCCATCGAACCCTTGGTACGTACAAATTCCACTTGGTTTGTTTTGTTTGGCGAACTTTGTTCAAGATCTTGCATGTTTTTTTGAATGTTTTGTCTCGAACTGCTGATGGAGTACGACGCTTTCCCTGCTACCACGTTGGGTTCTAATTTTTGATTCTTATTTGGGGAGGTTGTTGCACAACATAACTCTACATCCCTCACCATAGGTGGATGCTCAAACCGCTTCGTCCTTACTACCCAGATCGCGTTCGACACTGGGGACCTCCAAACCGTACACGCAGTCGCCTTCTACATTTGCACCAGTTCCACCTAGCCTTCAGAGGTGTACTCCATCCTCGTGTAGTTGTCGCATGTAGCACCCCTTTTTTAGCACCATGCCACTTCTACTCCAGTATTGTAGTTCCACAATGGTCTACAAATTCTTTCTTGTTTGTTGCGCCATCATATACTAGAAGTTTCCTTGCTTTAGTCATTAAGCGTCGCAATGACCTAATTATCATATTACAATTTAGCATTGTTACTTCATGCAATCGTTTCTGCCATTGCTCTATTTCTTCACCTGAATCTAATGTGCAGGAACTGTTGCGCTCCCATGAGATTCTTTCGTCCACCATTGGATTCACCCAATCTTGGTCTTGCACAATTATCTGGTAAATGCAGTCCATTTCATCATCACTGTCCTCGTCGTGCACAGGTTTGGTGTAGTGCGCTCCTTTGGCTGGATCCAATTGGACTATTACACATAGTGACTTTTTCTCAAATATCATCTTCCGTCTTTTTAAGTTGATGACCCCATTCATGCCTGTGGCCCAGTCTATTCCTAGCAACGTGGGGTATGGATTACTGTCATCAACAATTTCTACTACCTCAAAGTCCATCTGCGTACTTATGCCTTCAATGTCCATTGTCACCCCTTGTAACCTTTCCATGGGTAAGACCTTTTGTTGGTTTGCCATCCGTAATTGAAAAGGATACCAATGTAGTGCGAGCCAATCCATGCATTCCCACATCTGTTTTGGTAAGACATTCGCATCGGACCCCAAGTCCAGGATGACCTAATCCATCTCGTACTCACCAATTTGCGCCGTCAATCGCATTTCCTGCCCGGTCCACAAAGCATGCTTTCCAAGTTTCCAGACCATGTGTGGCTCACCTAACCCTACGCACCTAGTGATCAGCTCTTGTAATCCCTTAGTTGCCTTATTGTCGCGTAGCAGCTTCATCCATGTTTCTAAAAATGTAGTAAGCATAGACGGATCCATCCTGGCTCAGGTTGAACCTTACTACCTGAAGTAGAGGCCTCCGTGAAGCTCTTCTTATCTTCCTTAAGCGTTTCCAACTCAGACACAATTTCCTTTGTAGGAGCCTTGCGAACTCACGAGTCTTCCCCTGTAGTCGTGCCGCTTCTGAGTACCATGTTTATGTTGGGGTCTTCTTCGCAAGGTTCAGCCCTCATCATTTGGATGTTCTGGGTCGAAGTAAGCTGTAGTACCCCTTTCTTACTCATATGAGTGATTAGCATAGGACAGTCTACCATCTCGTGATCAAACTGCTTGCAGTACAGACAAGATATTCTGGTTGGGTTTGTACAGTCATGCGCGTAATGCCCAGGTCCTCCACAATTGTAGTGGATTAACTGTCCACGACCTCATCCAGGTCCCATTCCTCCTCATCCCTGGATTCCATCATGCGCTATTGCTATAGCTGGATCCTATCCTCGCGCCTCAGTCTGCATCTTGTAGGTAGGTGTTCAATCCATCAATAATTCATAACTCTTAAAGTTTCGTTCATCTTGGCCCACCAACTTACAAAAATTGCAAAATAGCTACTGGGGGGTCTTTGTAAACTTTTGCAACAGATGACATTTGTCCGTTGTGTGCTTTCCTCCCACCTAACATATTGCCCACCAGGGCATGGGCACCGCACTTGGCCCTACCTATGCCTTTGGTCTCAACGACATTGGTCCCCCCCACCAAATATTTCATGAATACCAGATAATGATCCTTATCGTGGCCCTAGCCTTTACATTTTATGCACCATACTTCTTTGCGCACTTCTGGTTGGGGCACCCTATCCTGTTTCAAACTCAACATCTCCAAGCATAGGTTTTGTAGTTGCATGTGGATCTATTGGACTCCCAACCCAGGATCCTATACCGGAGTTTCATGCAACCTCATCACTATTTCCAATGCTTCTGCCTGGGTTGAAAGCTTCTGCTGTGATAGCGTCGTCCTCAGATGTGGTGTCAAAGATGCCACAAACCATGTGCGGTGCTACGCATTCGTCAACGTCATGTTAGCCTCATGGATCATGCTCTTCAATCTCTGATCCAGATCCCAGGGGGTTTTTCCTGGAAGCATCTCGATCTCCTTGAATCTGATGATTGACTACATCTTTGATTTCGGCTAGCTAAATTCTCTATTTAATGCAATTTGGATTTCTGCTATTCCGGCATTCGGATGATCATTCGTGTGCTTGATATACCAAGTCAGCACGCGATCTTGCAGCGCACTTGCCAAGGTGGTTTTCTTAATGTTATCATCCATAACTCTGTGTGCTTCCCACATCGCTCTTACTATGAATCAAAACTGATCTAGATCTTCACTCCCTACTCCTCTGAATGCAGGCAACTTGATTGCACTCGCCATGCTGAATGGTGGGTTGGGTGGAGGTGGGGTGGTTGAAGATGGAGGAGATGAAGGTGAAGTGGGGGATGGCATAAGCAGAGGTGACAACGGTGGAATGCGTTGCCTTATCAAACTGACTACACTCCTCAAAGAAACCCAATTGCGCTCTTCCTCACGTGCTCCCAGAGGTGAAATTAAAGGACTATTTCCTAACCCTTCGATACCCTTGTAGACCTTTCCACTCCACATCGTTCCACTCATTAATGTATTTGCATCACTTGTTTTTCACATAACAACATCTTAATCTAGGTATTCAAAGATTTGATGTACCTACTTTGCAGTCCCTTGAGAAAAGACCACTCAGCTTCGTTGTAGCTCACGGTTGTGTCTATCATGAACTCAATGATAAACCCTCAAATTATCTGATCCAACCAATGATCTACGGCCCGTGCGATCTTATCTTCAAATGCCTCTAGCCTGTGTGCCAACTCTGGAGTCCACACTATCGGTTGATCGAGGTTGCACCTTCCCTGACTGTCAGCTAGCCTCACAATCCAACCATACAGTTCTGACGACAAGGTCACGAAGAAGATCTCATGGATCTCCGTATATATGTAGCGATCTAGCCACCTCTTCTCAGATATCTACAGGGTTTTATTTTCCTGTACCACAAACTCGTGTAGCTTCTGATCCAACCAATCTTCAATCTCTTTCTTCATAGGGTTCTAGTGTTCTGACATCAGACATCCCTTAGGTAAATCCCGGTCTCGACAGCGGAACCATTTGTTGGCTTATTGGGGCTTGACCCAGGTTCAGAAGTGTTTGACAAACAAATCTCGCACTACCGGCACTTTCGGCAACAATCCATAGAGTGCGGACTGAATTCTCACCCGAGGTAGTATGGGAGGGTGCTGGAACCAGGTTTTAGTACCCTAGGGATGTCTTGATGAGGTCTAGATGGGTCGCGGACTGACCTACACAATTTCGTTGCTTTGTGCAACTGTCTGGCCTTTGCGTAGCTCTGCGATGGGGCATTTCCTAGATTCCTTATTAGTATTGCAATTATTATAGATATGATCTAATTCTAGTGGCCTTAATCAAGCATTCAATATTTATAACCAGCGCACACAACCATAAATCTTAAAGACATGCATAAAACCATAACATAAGAACAATCATAAAGATTTGTGACCAGACGCACAATAATTCAGAAACACTTATCCTATATTAATCTCTTGTTCATTAAAATCCAAATTTGCCTTACGCACTCAGCTGCAAGGGTTCACGCACATAGCTGCGGACTCTACCAGGCCTCCGTGCACACAGCTGCAGAACCTCTTTCTCCTATTACAACCCAACTTAGACTTACAGACTCAGAACAAATATTGCATTCATAAACCCATAACACTCAAGATCAAAACCAAAAATACCTTCAACCCTTAGAGCCTCGCTCTATTTATACATTCCCATGGTCTGCAGACCATGGGCAGGCCGACTCAATTTCTATTATCTTACATTATTTTCGGCTAGACAACCCTTTGACTTGGCCCATTACCACTTACGCTCTGCATACTTCGTGGAACATTTACAATATCAATACCCAAAAATGTGGTCTTTAAGTCCCAAAACCGTTACGCGTGGGATTCGCTGTCCAATAGAGCTGACAGTCAACAATGCAACCTTTACATCAAAAAGGTATCCCTTCTCTATTTGTTATAAATGAAAAACTCATGGACAAAGGAGACTATGCCAAGAGACTCCAGGGCATAGCTACAAATGCTGCAAATTTGTCCAACATCAAAGGTAGCATAACAGGAAATGAATTGCTGGAAGCTATCAACAATTTAATTTACATTGAGCATGAACTCAAGCACGTATTTCTAGTTAAGCCGACATTTTCTAAGTACACTGACGCTGATGAAATATACAGAATATTAACTAAAATCAAAGTTCTAGATGATGAAGCATGGACTGAGTTATGCTACTATCAGGAGGAACGAGACAAGTACGACTAGAGTGACAATACAGACCTGAGTCAGCACCAACGACATCATTAGAACCTCTACAGTCAAAATTAAGTTTTCAGGCAACAACATCCCTTAAAAAGAGGAGCACCTGTCCCAATTTTCTCAGTGTGGCCACTTCGTGGTTACATCAATCATTTTTCCTTTCATTGTAATAAATAAAAGATTGCTAAGTGTACAAGGAAAATCGTTGTAGTTTTGTTTAAATATTCCATGAATTGGGAGTAGTAGGGATTGGACCCTAGTCATTTTGAACTATATTTTCTTTGGAGCATTGTATTTTCGAGCTGGAGCATCAGTAAAAGGACCATTTGCAAGATACTTGATCTATTTTGAGCTTGTGATGTCTTTATTTCTATGTTGAATGTATCTCTGTTTATCAATTCATGCATCTTTGATTCTTATTGTAAAGCAGAAATTATAGTTTAAGATATGTGTTGGAGAGGTAAATCCCCTCTACGGATAGAGGCGATCCCTACTAGCCCAGAACGGGTCTAGCAACAATCAAACAATGCTATCACGCAAGTTCCTAATTGCAAATAAAGAGTGGGTGATGAAGACCTACTTGAGATCCAACGCTTTAGTTCGTAGGAGAGATGGCACTCGCGTTCCTTTGCCTTGGCCGGTCACGATCCTTCACTATCCACATGAATGGACACCTGCACACAAAGAGAACAAACACAAACCCAAGTGTAAAATCTAATATATGCAATTATACATCAGTCAGGAAGGATATAATTCAACATCAACCATTACAAGTACAACGAGAAGGAACCATAATTATAGTCCATCTATTATTTATAAATTCAACAAAGGAGAAAATACAAACCAGTGTCCCTGACGTCCAAGTTCCTTCTTTGGCTGGGTGCTCAGCTACACAAGTCTTGCAAAGCTTGAAGGGATGAGGGACAAGCTCTCTCTCTCTTTAGTGACAAAGTCTCCTTACTTAGGGAAAGCCTTATGGATACAAAGAAGGCTTCTTGCAACTCCAACCTTTTGATATCTTCCTTTCAGCACTAGTATTGCCACAAGAGTCAAAGCTATTAGAACCAGAACTCGCTTGCTCAAGCCAAGGGAACAAGCTTTTATAGAGGAAAGGGAAGAGATAAGGTCAATCCCCCATAATCATGGATTTGGCTTCATCACTTGGAAACTTCCATGGAATAGTGGCAAACAACTTTCCATCCAAGGAGATTCAAAGCCAAACCATCTTCACTCAATTTGGAATTAGTTTGGTGAATGAGGTGGACAGAACCTTCTGAGGTTTGAGTGGTTAAAAACTTTGCCCAAAATGATTGGCGCGATTGCGACTCTGGGACAGAGCGCTAATGGCGCGCCTTCTCATTAGAATTTTCCCCATTGGCAGGGGCATAACACAGGGCACCAGCGCTAATGCAAAAAGGGTTATTTTTAGAGGCAATGAGCAAGAGATGTCTTAAGGGCATATGAAGCTCATGTTTAGAGGTGGATAAGGCAAGTGGTTTCAAGTCTTGTCACTTCTCACAAGTCCCGGAATGGGTCCTCCAAGATGCGGGAGAGGGGTAACAGGGATGGTGACAAATTACTGT
>APFE030175850.1:0-13812 GCA_000404065.3 Pinus taeda
AGGTTATTAAGTGATGAGTATTTTCATACAATAATAATCTTATTTTATTATCTCCATTATTATTTTATAATATTCTTTAATAGGTTCATTTTAGATCTCAAAATTTCTCTAATGATCGAGCTATATGTCGCATGTTTTAATAGAAAATAAGGGCTTGATTGAGCTCTAACGCTCAATCGAGCCTTAATGCTTGATTGAGCTCTAACGCTCAATCGAGCCTTAATGCTTGATCGAGCTATTTATTTTATAATATTCTTTAATAGGTTCATTTTAGATCTCAAAATTTCTCTAATGATCGAGCTATATGTCGCATGTTTTAATAGAAAATAAGGGCTTGATTGAGCTCTAACGCTCAATCGAGCCTTAATGCTTGATCGAGCTATTTTTTTAGCATTCAGGGAGCTCGATTGAGTGCTTCAAACTGGCTTGATCGAGCACTTAAAATGTTGAATTGAAACTTTTTTTTTCACCTAAATGCACCCTCCCTTGCCAAAAAGTGTAACCCAACTCAATGCTTTGACCCTTCACATTTAAATAATTTTTGTTATTAATATTTTTCTAAATGTCAAATCTCAATTCCATATTAAAAATTAAAGCACACAAAAACATTTATTATGTAATATTTTGTTTTTTTTTTTCAATTACTTTTTATGTATATAAATACATATAGTTGATATTAAAAAATATATTTTTTTAAATATGTATGAAAATAACATGCATCCACTTTATCTTGAACGATGAAGAAATTATACATCTATTTTTATAATGACGTGTAATATATATATATATATATATATATATATATATAAATTTAATGATAATGTTGAAATAATTTTTTGTTATTAATGTCTTTTTCAAATATCATTTGTCAACTCCACATTAAATATGAAAATAATTACATATTCTAAAAACAACTAAGAAGCAACATTCCAACATTTTTAAATATAGTGAAATTATTCAAAAGAACCTTGTCCACTTTAATGGTATAGAAAAAATAGTTTAAAATAGTGAATAGGTACTTGAGTAGTAAGAATTTGAAATCTATTGATACACGTATAACATGCTTCACTAATATGGATTCATTGTGGAAATATAATTTATTTTCTACTAGGGGAGATTCTTCTATTGTTGCGTAGGGACCAACACTAGTTATAGTACTGGTCCCACACATCCATCAAAATATTTTCATAAATCATAAAAAATTTGTACATAAATACTTTATATTAAGTTAAATAAGTTATATAATTTAGTCCAAAATGGACGCACATATTGATTGGGCCAACAAGTGTTAAATACCAAACCTTAACATTACATATTGACAAGACATAATGTCCCAAATATCTCCAGCTCTGAATCACCAAATAAGGTAAAATGCACTACAAAACATTCCATTGAATTCTGTTCAGGAGTACACCTATCCCATCAAACAGACACCTACAAATTTCCACTAGAGCAACACGTCCCATTGCTTGGTAATACCTGCACAAGAATAGGTGAAATGTGTGTCAGCCATATGTACATGTGTATTTAACCATTCAACCTATTAAAGACAACAAATGACAACATTCCATTTAGGATTAAAGACAATAAATGACAACATTTAATTCTCAACATTCTCAATAAATGTCACCAACACACCAGACTTTTCAATTCAGGAATTAAAAACAAGAAAGCACATGGATCAACCTTCAAAGATTATCAACCATTTGATAGTGTACAAATCAATCCAACCACACATTTGAATTTTGGAGATGGATATCTATGCCAAAATTCCATACCAATTAAATTCTATATGAAATAACTATAAAACATCAACTCTTACTCATTTTCATTTCAGACATTCATTCTACTCATCAACTATTGGAGATATGCAATCAAAGTGTTCAGACACTGTTACATTCATTCGATTCATAAGTTTCAGAAGTTGTTGGAAACATACAAACTAAGTGTGTGCACAATGTTACATTCATTCTATTCATCAGTTGCTGGAGACATACAGGTATGTTTCTGTTGAATAATGTTACCATTTTTATTGAATACTGAATAATGTTATTTTTGTTGAGAAACAAAGGTAAATTAAAGCCATTACAACCAATTTCATTACTGATTTACTAAAGCCATTATAGCGTACCTCAAATCTGACCCTACATCTCAATATCAGACTACCATAATAGCAAATAGAGTTATTGTGCCTAGTGGTTAGCACCCCTCCATCTAATTTTGTGCTATTGTTATTCCTGTAGACTTTAGCATTTCAGAATATGATATTATGACATTCTACAAAAATAACATTTTAGAATATGATATTATGACATTCTAAATTAAATTCGGCAGATCTATGGTACAACAATATATGCACCAGGTTTGATAAAAAAACTAAATTGTCCAATTTTCCTATGAATAAGCCATTTTTCAAATATAGGTCTAGGTGTTTGAAAAGGAGATGTGTTTTCTTTCACTTTGTAAAATGTCAACGAGTTAACTAAGCATCGAATGAAGGAATGATCTTTCAAATCTAATGCACATGTAATTCTCTGTAATATCTAAAACACTGCCAAAAATACAATTATTGTCTCACACAAAGTTCACCTTCATGTGTGGGTCTCCATTACAATTTCTATTAGCAATAAAACAAAAAAGAGACTTGGAAATCTCAAGAACCCAACATGGTACAAGGTAAAACACCTGAGCAATTGATATATTTTAAATGCTCAATAATGGCCTTTAGATGTGGTAAATGAATCACTAAAATTGTGTTGATAGATCATGATCAAGCCAACTTCAATTCTGTATGTAACCCCTTTGAAGGCTACATCATCATCAACTGGTCCAAAGGTGTAGTGCTCTCTCTCCACACAAAGTGTGAATGTGCTAAGAAAACCATCATTAAGCTTTGGATGCACACATGACTTCGGGAGCTCACATACAAAGGTCCAAACCAAGTCAAGTCATGTCAAAAGATAGCCAAATCAACATAATAGTGCTTCTCATTGAGTTAATAGAAGCTTATTTTGCATTGGAAAGCAAGGCTCTGGTTTCTTGCAAATTAGAAATCACTTTTCACCCAATGTTGCAGTTGGTTGCGTGATTAATTTTCGAGTTAGTACTAGTTTGTCTTTGTTGCACTCAATAACATTGTATTTGCTTATTTGGGGTAGCCAATTATTAATAGAAACTTACAACATCAATTATTGAGCAACATAAAGGCTTTAATTTTGACCATGAAATGGTGCAAGAGGAAATAGTTTGGTCAGTGTCTCCCTTCTTTTTGGCCCGAGCCTAGCATTTTCTCCAATAATAAACTCCAAAATCGTGAAATGTTAGAGCTAGAGTAGCTACTTACTAAATTAAGTGCTTGGTAGAGTAGCTACCACTATTAGGTCTTCTTATCAGCATAAGCAGGACTGGATCACTTTGTTCCTCACCTCTCCCTTAATTAAGTGTTTCTTTACTGACTCTTTAGAGCTAAACATGTTAGCTTTAGACCACTGAATGAATCCCTTAAAAGATACCACTTGCCCCTTTTCTCAAAACAGAATCATGTTAAACAACAAACATTCATAAACTTGTTCTTGGTTTCATTGAAGAAAGACATGCTAGTTTCCCAGAAATAATCATTTGAGGACACCACAAAATAGTTGGGTTAAAGAAATTGTGTTATGTCAAACCTGTTATCAAATTAAAAAGGAATAGCTCTTGCTGATAACTCATAACAATCATCTAAGAATCAAATAAAGAAATTTAAACCCTTCGAATAATGATTTTTAGATCCGAGATGTATTCAACTTCAATATATAGATAAAGCATTGATTGTTGTTGCTCATTGATTGTAAAGGCCAATGAATTTCCTTATTTTCTAATACAGTTTTTTAAAATAAGAATTTGGTGGTCGCCTTGCAGGTTGTTTCACCCATGCCAAGAGTTTCTATTACAGATCGTACAAGGAATAGGAGGAGGCGAGGGGCAAGGGGGGCCCAACTACAGTCCAATTCATCAGATGAGGATAAAGGGGGTGATGTGAATGCTCACAATGCACCCAGTAATGTCGTTGAAAAGGACATTGTGGTCGCAGATCATGCTATCCCACCATCAACCACAGAGCTGCCTTCAACCATAGTGCAAGGTGCAAGTTCAACAAAGAATATCAGTGCCATCATAGGCTAGACAAAGCAAGACATGCATGCTGCAATTGATGACATTGAGTTTAATGGAAATTCAATTCGTGCCTCTGCAAAAAAACATGGTATTGCTTCCTCTAACATACATTATTGGATAAATGGGTTGACTAATATGAAGCGTAGAGGGCCTGTTACAGTTATGACTAAAGAGGAGGAGGCCGTGGTGGTTGAGTGGTGTAAGGAGATGGCCCAATTGGGACATGGGTTAGAGATTATACAACTTAAATCCATAGTAGCTCAAATCTATCAGGGGAGGCCAAACCCCTTATGGGTTTCCTGGTAAATCATGGTGGAGTGGATTTGAAAAAAGGCATCCAGACCTTGTGCTAAATACAACTGAGGGCCTTGACAGAGACAGGGCTTTAAATCTACGCCCTGCAATTGTGTCCAAGTTCTATAACACTCTTTCTGTTGCATATGAGCAACACTCATATGCCCCAAACCATATATGTAACTGTGATGAAACAGAATTATAGGTATGAAGGAATTGTGGTATGTGGGTAATTGCCAAAAGAGGGAGCAAAAATGTGCCTAAGATTTTTCCTAAGAGCAGGGAGTGGATCACTATACTTTCTTGTGTCAATGCAATTGGTTCTTCAATCCCAGGATTTTACCTATTCAAAGGTAAAACACAACTAAAAAACTATATACAGAATTGTGAACCAGGTGCATGCATGGTAGCACATCCCCATGCATAGATGCCAAAGGAACTATTCCTGAATTGGATTTGTCATTTTGCTGCATTTGTACCAGGTGGTGTCTCGCCTGAAAATAGAAACCTACTGATTTTAGATGGCCATGGAAGCCAAATGGCTTTGCAAACAATTAAGGAGGCCAAAAACTTTGGCATTGACTTGTTAACATTACCAGCTCATACCACTCATAGATTGCAACCCCTTGATGTCAGCGTGTTTGGGCCTTTCAAGGATTATTTCAAGATAGGGCGAGCTTTGTGGATGGCAAAGAATCCAGGGGTGGAAGTAAAGAGGTTTGAGCTAGCTGAGCTTGCAAGTAAAGCATTAAAAATGGCTCTCACACCTTCTAATATCAAGGTTGGATTTAGGAGGACTGGTATATGGCCACTTAATGTTGATGCTCTCGAGCGTGATACTTGTTGTAGCTAAGCATTTTATGTGGAAGGTCAAGAAGCAGAGAACTTACAAGACCATGTTGATGCCCAAGAAGATGTTGTTGCTACTGAAGGTATAATGTATATTTATGAAGGGCACTTACATGGTGATGATGATGAACATGTGAATGAGACATAGTTTAGTCATGAACTAGCTGTTAATGTCATGGAGGCTGTCACACCTACTGAACCGCATGCCAATTCTGCATGTGATATTCCATATGAGGCAGTTGATGAAGGGAATGAAAATGAAAAATTGATTTCAAATGATAATGCAACAGGATTAAACAATGAACAATTGAGCATGCCAACCTAGGTAAGCCCACCATCATGGTTGGTAGAGGCCATGATGAATATCAACCCACATAATTTGTCTACCACCAATGAGGAAAGCATGGACATGCCTACACAACCATCAGAGTTGAACACCGAACTTGTTCATTATTTTGTGGAAAATTGTTCACTGGAAGAGGAGCCTGTTTAGCATGAGGTTCCTGAAGAAGATAATGGGGGCCAATTAGCTATACTGGAGGCTAAAAGCTAAGTGTCAGATCCTAGGGATATTGAAAAAGAAATTAACTCAGAGAAATATATAAAGCACACATAAAAATTAGACACAAAATATTGGCGAAAAAGGCTTCAGCCTCATGGCTACCTCAGGTATTCTCTCTCTTTTTCATTAAAATAATTGAATATAGTGTTACAAATAAATAGACGAGAGAGTGTTCTCAAGATAGTGCGTTCTATCTTAGACACCTTTGGTTGAGATAATTTCTCACTAGACACTCACCAATATAGGAGTTACCTAAACTAACTCCTATCTTAGAGGAACAACCCAAGATTTAGGCACAAATTCCTAACTTGGAATATTTAATTTATTTTTGGATTTATTATTGTTTTGTGGGAGAGGCTAACAAGGGAGAAAGGGGAAAATCGCATATTACTTGGTGCGTTCCTAAAGCTAGCAGTAGAGAGAGTGAAGGCCTCATCAAGGCACTCAACCACAGATTGCCTTCGTTTAGGGAGGAGTGTACAATTGCTCACATCTGAAGATTATATGAATTTATTATTTGAGTCTGAACGTAAAAAAAATGAAATTTGGAAAACTAAAAAGAGAAAGAAGAAGTTGGCCAAGGACAAGAGAGCTATAAGGATTGCAGCAATAGAAGCTCGAACAAAGGAAAGGATGGAAAGACAAAAAGCAGGGGGAGATAAGGAACATAAAAAAAATAAAATTGGCAAGGCAAGAGAGGGAGGCATGAAAGGTTCAAGAAGTGTTGGAAAGAGGAGGAGGGGTGACAAGCACGGAAGTCTATGGTCCAAGCCAGTTTGAGGCAAATAGGATGATGTCCAATACGCTAGACCACATTGTAGAGCACACATCATCATACCAAGAGTTGATTAACATCCAAGTCCCCCACCATCAGCGAAGGGTTCTGCCCACCTCATATACCCCTACTAGTGTAGGTTTAAATCCAAACTGTGTTTATATGACACATGCACCCAGTGCTGGATTTAGTAACACAAGTGGACACTTGGGTTACTCAGTCCCTCCATGGCTACAAGGAGAAAATTGGAGTCAAGGATATGGTAACATTCAGGCACATCCTAATCAACCAATCTTGGGTAGTCCACCATAGATGGGTCAAGTAGGAGACTCAACAATTCTTGGAAATGGAGGCCATCAAGCATAGGGGTGGCATGAATTAATTTTTGTAACCGCTATCACAATGTGAATTTTGGAATGTTGCTTATCCCACACATCCAATGACGCATTGGCTACTTTTTAAAACCGGTTCGGTAGGTTATAGCGAGATTTAGGGTTTTTATACCGTGATCATGCTGCACATTGTTCATTTACGCATTCATTTTTGTTTGGGACCTATTCTTGTCCATTCGCTCTACTGGCTAGTTGAATTTGAATTGGAATTATGATGAAAATCAACATAATAATCACAATGTGAATTTTGTAAGGAAGCAATATGTTGATTGGTTTCATAGTAGAAGCTAAACTATAAATTAAATTGAATTTTAATTGGAATTATGATGAAAGGAAACATAATAACTCAGGAAAATAAGTGAACATAAAACAGAAGTAGTTACCAATCAAAGGAAAGATCTGCCCATGAGCATGTGCTTGAGAAGTGCAATAGAAACCAACCCTCCATCTGCTCACAGAGGCAGTAAACAAAAGAATCCCTTTGTTCTCACTAAAGGAAATTCAAGAGAAAATAATAGAAAGTAAAGATCAATTGAATCCAGTTTGAAACAACATTACAAAGGAAAAGTAGTAATTTAGAACAACACTCAAACTTGGATATGTGAATTTTGTAAGGATGAAATATGTTGATTGGTTTCTTAGTAGAAGCTAAACTATACACTAAATTGAATTTGAATTCTAATTATGATCTAGAATTATGATGAAAGGCAACATAATAACTCAGGAAAAGAAGTGAACATGAAACAAAAGTAGCCACCAATGGAAGGAAAGATCTGCCTAGGAACATGTGCTTGAGAAGTTCAATAGAAACCAACCCCTTGTCTGCTCACAGAGGCAGTAAACAAAAGAATCCCTGTGTTCTCACTAAAGGAAATTCAAGAGAAAATAATAGAAAGTAAAGATCAATTGAATCTAGTTTGAACAACATTGCAAAGGAAAAGAAGTAGTAATTTAGAACAACACCCAAACTTGGATTTGGTTCCATATTAGTGGTATTGGAGTAGTTCCACTCCTCTGGATCTAGAAGCCAAAATGCTCTCATTTTGAGAGTTGTAGCTTGTTGCCTATATTACCCTTTAGGAAAAAGGGAATACAATCTCAGACTCTAGAGAGAAACCCTAGTCCACACCTTAGTTCTACTATTAAGAGGCCCTGCCTTGAACCTTTGTATGACAATCACACTACAGGTAGAACAAATTTTTAATGGCAAAGACATTGAGAAAGGTTGTCCTATTGAGCATTAAATCAAAATATGGAATTGGAGTATAAGAGAGGTCTCCTATTGGCATTGACATAACTTTCAAGGGGGTGTGATGAAAAGAAATAAAAGGTTTAATGCATAGCTGGTAACGAGGCAACTTGGTGGTTACTCTGTCACGTGCAAAAGGACACAAAGATTAGACACACATTCAAGTGTGTGGTAGATCAACACTAGTTATCAGATAAGAGTTTGAACTTAAAGGCCTCAACGAACCTGATATTGTTCATTTCCAAAGTTAGGAGTCAAGGGCAACGAAGACTCTCAGGTTGGAAAGCCTAGAGGACTAAGATTGGATAACTTAAGTGTAACAAAGATAGCAAGAGGTCAGAGTAGAAATTTTTAAGTGCTTTGAGGCATATATAAATTTCTATACAAACATAAATTAATGTAAAATAGAAATGTCATCTCTATCCTAGACAACCTAGACAATTTTTCAATTCTTAACAACTACAAACATCGAGACAACCCAAGAGAAAAATACCAAAATGTTCTGATAAGTTTCAGCCTTCTAGGCCAGATATGAACACAAACAATTACAACTCTAAATACAACAACAAAACAACCCTTATCTTCTTCAATTACATTGCTAAATCACTTAGCATAATCACCATTAATTTATGTCAAATTAGCAAGACATATAAGTCGGAAATTATAAACCCTGAAAGACATAGATGGCTGAAAATCAAATCTCCAATTCACACAAGTATTGGACAACTGAAAACTTCATTAATATGCATAAGATGAAGTTCATATGCATACTAGTCTTATTTCAATTATCCTAGACAACAACAGGCAATATTTCAATTCTTAACAACTACAAACATCTAGACAACCCAAGAGAAAAATACCAAAATGTTCTGATAAGTTTCAGCCTTCTAGGCTAGATATGAACACAAACAATTACAATGCTAAATACAACAACAAAACATCCCTTATCTTCTTCAATCACAATGCTAAATCACTTAAGCATAATCACCATTAATTTATGTCAAATTAGCAAGACATATAAGTCATAAATTATAAACCCTGAAAAACATAGATGGCTGAAAATCAAATCTCCAATTCATACAGGTATTGGACATCTGAAAACTTAATTAATATGCATAAGATGAAGTTCATATGCATACTAGTCTTATTTCAATTATCCTAGACAACAACAAACAATATTTCAATTCTTAACAACTACAAACATCCAGACAACCCAGGAGAAAAATACCAAAATATTCATAACGAAAGCAATTGATATTTTTGCATCTACCCATGGTTGAAGTTGAAAGTGAAATTGAGAGTGTGAGCTACCATCAAAAAAATTGATAGGTCCAATATAGAAGAAAGTTGCAGGTGGGGTTTGGTCTAGGGCTATGTAGGGTTTGCTCCTCAACCAAAGACGAGCATTTAATACTCTATATTCATCTCTCCCCACATAACATCACATCTACACCTCAACTTTCCATAGGCTTCCCCACACTGGGCCTCGTATTGTTGAGCCTGGGATAAGAGTTTATTAATCTTGGGAAGGACGGTTCATGTCAAGTGTGTGGATAGCCCATCTCATAAGCCTAGGAAAAATTCCGCAAGGCCGTAATTGTTACACCCTTAATTAATGTTGTTGAGGTTTCACTTGGAAGAAGAAAAGTCAATCTGTTAAAAGTTCCTGTAGTCACCCGAAACTAAGGAAATTCATACACACACAAAGGATAGATCATATCTTATCTCAAGAAATTCCTTCACAGGAATGAGTCCTCTCTGTACCTCCAAAGGATGCAAGCGGAAGGGGGTTTAATGTAATCACTAAGGGGTTAATGCAATCACTGAGAGTGATAATCAAAGAAATAAAGAGCTATCAAACCCTAGGAGGAAAGAAATGTTTTTCTTTTACCTATAGCAAGGTGGTCATGGAAACCTAGAACTTGGTCCCACCCTTGAGCCCGATGGAAGCCTGGGAAAGGTTTTAAGGCCATTTAACATTGCCAAGAGGTAGCTATGAGCTACGAGCTTAGAAATACAATGGTTTTCTATCAGATAATAGCATGCTTCCTACTCCATAACCGCGCACATACCAACAAGCGAGAGGGCATAAACCCTTCCATTGGGAAGAAGTCTAGTGATAACCGTGACTTATGCAGTCAAACCCGATTCCCAGAACTTGTATCCAGTCTACTGTGCATACTAATATATCACATTTCCAGAGAAAGTAAGGAGTGAACCTCAACACTATGAAGAGATGTTAGTCGACCAAAAATTGTAACAAAATTTAAGAGAAAGGTCATATTGTAAAGCAACGCACCGAATAAAACATATCACAAGATTATACAAGGAACTCAGATACTCAGGAACTGTGCCCTGTTGTTATCGGCAAAAAAATCAGTAACAAATATTAGGGTTTCATTTTTGCGGTTGCAAAGCCATGTTCACCAAGTCAAGGAACCGAATGAGACCGCAAAACCAAATAATTAGCCGAAACCCACACACGTAAACAAAGGCACAATATTCCAATGGAGGCTAAATGTGTTAAAAAACACAGTAAATCTGGCTGGTAGGACAGTGTCCTACCTTTTTTCTCCATGCCAGAAAGACACAAGAACCCCAGATGCTCAAACAGTAGCTTAGACTGCAACAACCTACAAAACAACATCAAAATGGTTAGATAAGGACCAAAAATCAGTTAAACAATGAAATTGCAGCTCAGTTATTAAACCACAAACCTGAAAAATCCGTTCGGAGCGTGAAACAACCATCTCCAACACTGAGCCGAGCGTAATTAGCCACAGGGATAAAGGCAGACGAATAACGAGCCCATACCACCAGACGGGGAAGAAAAACCAGGCGGAAAAACAACATGAAACAGACGAAAACAACTGAACAAGCTGAAGAGCGACAAACTTTGCTAAACCATAAACCACCAACCAGCACTGTGAAGCCACTACCCACATCACGCACAACAGTAATGGCAGTGACCGCCATTGGAGCAGTGGCAGGCAACTACCGACACTGCGAACGGACAAGAACAAGTCCCAAATAGAAATGAACTTTGGAATGAACATTGTAGGTTTTAACCTCGTACAAAAATTCCCTGCATACGAATTCTAAAACATAGAAAAATAAACAATGCGAGAGCATAACACATAAAACACATATACACAAAGATTTTCCCACTAGATCTCAAAACCGGGACTACCAACTTGATTTTTCATTATGTTCCTTTCAATGTTACAATACATATTTATACATGCTGAAGCATCCAATACCATGGACCGAAAACCATCGTGTCCAAAAAACATGTGTGAAAATCATGCACAAAACCATAGATGGGTCCGCCCAACCTAACATAGGGTCCAAAACCAAAATTTTCCGGGGTGCTGCCTCGGATCCCATAAAGTGGGGTTACAAGTGCCCTTCAAACCCCCCGTTAACTACGTGGAAAGAATATAACACAACCCAACATTTTTCCACTTGTTGTTTTCTTTCCACAGGGGGTCACAAGAGAGCTTAGTCATTTTCCCAGCTTTGAAATTCCCATTGTCTATCTACACCAAGAGAACTTCTCAGAGCTCACAAATTTTGTTAATGCATCTGCAGTATTCTTCAAAGTTTCCACCTTTACCAGCAACACCTTTCTGTCTCCTCTCATATCCTTCAGAAAATGATACTGAACATCAATGTGCTTTGTCTTTGAATGACATACAGGGTTCTTTGCCAAGAAAATTGCACTTTGGCTATCATAGTCTATCCTTATAGCTTCCTGTACTAACCCCATACTTGAATATAATCTCTGCAACCAAATTGCTTCCTTGCTTGCATGAGTGGCTGCCATGTATTTTACCTCTGTAGTTGATAGTGCCACTATAGATTGTTTCTTACTCATCCAACTGACTATACCTCCAAATAGGTTAAACACATACCCACTTGTAGATCTTCTCTGATCCAGAGCTTCAGCCCAGTCTACATCAACAAAGCCACGAATATCTAACACTCTATCCAATCCTGGTCTTCCTTGGTAGCACAAACCATAATCACTAGTGCCACGCAAATACTTCAAAACCCGTTTCACTGCTGTCCAATGCTCATTTCCTGGTTTTGACATAAACCTACTCAATACTCCCACTGCATGTGCAATGTCTAGTCTAGTACAAACCATTGCATACATCAGGCTACCAACTGCACTTGCATATGGAACATGGGACATGTCCTCTTCCTCTTCTTGTGTCTTGGGACATTGTTCAACAGATAACTTCACACCTACATGAATATGAACCTTCACCGGTTTACTATCCTGCATGTTAAACCTTTGCAGTATTGTCTCAACATACTTCCTCTGGTTTAACCAGAGCTTCCTCTTTGCCCGATCTCTTTTAATTTCCATGCCCAAAATATATTTTGCAACACCAGGATCTTTCATGTCGAATTTGGAGGACAATTGGGTCTTCAAGTCTTGGATAATTTCTTTTTCATTTCCAACCAACAACATATCATCCACATACAAGACTAGATAAATAACACGGTCACCAATTAATTTAAAATACACACAGTGATCTGCTTTGCTTCTGGTGAAGCCAACTCCCCGTATAAATGTATCAAATTTATGATACCACATCCTTGGTGACTATTTTAATCCATATAGAGACTTCTTTAACTTGCATACCAGTTCTTTCTTACCCTTTATTGCAAAGCCTTCAGGTTGCTTCATGTAGATTTCCTCTTCCAGATCCACATGAAGAAATGATGTCTTCACATCCATCTGTTCTACCTCAAAATCAAAAGCAGCAACAATAGATAAAAGTAATCTAATAGAAGTTACTTTGGCAACAGGAGAAAAAATATCACCAAAATCAATTCCCAGCTCCTGGGAATAACCTTTTGCTACCAACTGAGCTTTGTATTTCCCCACTTTTCCTTCTGCATTTGTCTTCCTTTTGAACACCCATTTGCTGCCAATGGGTTTCCTTCCAGCTGGCAACTCCACCAGATCCCAAGCCTCATTTTTGTGCAAAGATGCCATTTCATCAACCATGGCCTCTTTCCAGAGTTTTTCATCCTTTGAATCTACTGCTTTGTTCATAGTTTTGGGATCATCGTTAGTAATAGATAAAACAAAATTTGAACAAAAAGCAGATGGACTATACCTTTCAGGCTGCCTTCTTTCTCGAACTGATCTTCTCACAGCCAGAGTTTGTGACTTTTCATCTTCTGATTCCTCCTCCGCTGTAGAGTCTGATTCTTCCTCCTTTAGCTCAAACTCTATCTTCTCAGGTTCCTTTCGTTGGACTTCATGTTTAATAACATCTTTCACCTCTCTGAACACCACATCTCGGCTGTATACAACCTTCCGTGTGACTGGGTTCCAAAGCTTATAACCCTTTAAACCATCCTTATACCCAATAAAGATGCACTTTTCAGATTTACTATCCAACTTGGTTCATTTCTCCTTTGGAACATGTACATATGCATCACATCCAAATACCTCAGATGTGAAAGAGAGGGTTTCTTACCGGTCCATACTTTTTGTGGAGTCTTATCCTCCAAC
>APFE030175851.1:2426-22034 GCA_000404065.3 Pinus taeda
CATTTGTATGGTTAACACATATCTGGTCCTGTGTTATTTATGAATATAGATCTCTGTTCTTCGATAGTAGTATGCTGCTTTGATTTCACAAGTTCTCTTTGAAGTTGGGCAGACGAAGAAGAAGCGACAAAGATCTATCAGGAAGGAGAGGAATCAAGCAAGGAAAGGAACCAAGCGCAAGACTAAGTTTGGTGTCCTTTGTTCCACTCTTTTCTATTTTCATAAAGGAAAGTGAAAGTAGTCTTTATTTGTTTGCTTCTAAGATAGCTACCAATCTTAGTGGGAATAACAGCTCCGAGTGGACACTATTCCCAGTAACAATGATATGAGCATGTGTCTATAATATTGCATGAAGGAATGATCTTGTTTTAATATGGTTGTACTAACTCAATATGTGTTGAGACAATTGATATGTACTTGAGTGCGAGTAGGTGATAGTTTTAGTATTATGACTATGACTGTGAGTTGATTCTAGATTATGACATGGTTGTTAGTATTGGTAAAGGTTGATTTAAAATTAATAGATATGATGTCTTGATATTTGGAGCATGTGATTCACATGTTTGAGCAGTTGTAGGGCAACATGCTTTGTACTAGCATGACAAGGTAATATCTAAATTTTTTTTTATATAAACAATAGCCAGGTGATGTGACAATGTAGAGTAAGACTCAATTGTAGCAAGGTAAAAAGTACAAGAAATTAATTGGGTGAGAATTCCTTTGGCTATGTTTGAAACCACAATTCCAAATGAATGAGTTCTTTGCATGAATACAATAAGTCTTCTTAACCTCGATTTTATCTGACATTATGAGAATATGTGTTATATTCAAGAACATGTATTTGATAGGTATAACAGTTGGTTTCTAGTTATGTTTGTATCCATCAAGGAATTGGAGTTGTTGGGTAGTGGAGGCCCCGTGTAAGGGTTTTGGGACTCAAAGTCCACAATTTTGGGAAAAAGTATGGTAAAGCCTTTGCGAAGTGAGCGGAGTGTGAATTGTAATGAGTCAAGTTAAAGGGTTGTCCACCCAAGAATAATGTAAAATAATAGGAAGTGAGTCAGCCTGCCCATGGTCCGCGGACCATGGGAATGTATAAATAGAGCAAGGCTCTATAGCTAGAAGTCATTTTTTTGGAAGTTTTGTTTGGGATCTTGATGTTATGGGTTTGTGAAGGCAATATTCTCTGCGTCTATAAGTTTGAGTCAAGGGTGTTGGTAGATATATAGAGGTTCTATAGCTATGTGCGCAGAGGCCTGGTAGAGTCCAAAGCTGTGTGCACGGACCTCTGCAGCTGAGTGCGTAGGGCAGATCTAGTTGTTTTGAGGGAAGATATTAATAAAGATAAAAAGGTTTCTTTTTAACTCCTAATTATATTTACATTAGTTATCAATCCAGGTAAGACTTTCTATTTTAAGAGTGTACACAGTTTGTGGTGGTTGTTTACTCAAGAGTAATGCATCTAAATTGTAGTACAGTTCTTTCTAATACAAGAGTAAATGGATGCAGCTTATAGAACTCTAATTACAATTAAAAGAAAGCTCAATTCACTAATGAAACCAAATCATGCATTCATTCAAGTATCAGTCAAGAATACAGTAACAATAACTCATTTCTCTTTGAACTGATTGATTTTCCAAGCGCAATTTCTAATCTGAATAGCAAGGATCTCGGTCTGAGAGTGTAGATAGCAGTAGTCAATACTCTTTACAGGAAAGAATCTCAAGATAGCACGCTGAACTAAATAATTGTATTGGAAACAATAATAATAGAATGCTGGACTAAATGACTAAATCTGAAATAACAATAATGGAATGCTGAAGTTGTTGAGTGATAAAAGGTGTCTTTTTAACTCCTAATTATCTTTACATTAGTTATCAATCCAGGTAAGACTTTCTATTTCAAGAGTGTACACAGTTTGCGGTAGTTGTTTACTCAAGAGTAATGCATCTAAATTGTAGTACAGTTCTTTATAATACAAGAGTAAATGGATGCATCTTATATAACTCTAATTACAATTAAAACAAAGCTCAATTCACTAATGAAACCAAATCATGCATTCATTCAAGTATCAGTCAAGGATACAGTAACAATAACTCATTTATCTTTGAACTGATTGATTTTCCAAATGCAATTTCTAATCTGAACAGCAGGGATCTCGGTCTGAGAGTGTAGACAACAGTAGCCAATACTCTTTACAGGGGAGAATCTCAAGATAGCAAGTTGAACTAAATAACTGTATTGGAAACAATAATAATAGAACACTGGACTAAATGACTAAATATGAAATAACAATAATGGAATACTGAAGCAGATAATTAGATCACAGATAATAACAACATAAATCAATATTTCTGCAGCATGTAAAACAGAGTAATTTTGTTAAGTCTGGAAATAGGAAATAGCAAAGCAATGTCATTATAAGAAGTGGAAATCAAACCAAACCATCACACGACAGAAATCATAAAAGAATGGTACAGGAACAACAAGTGAATCCACTAGGTCCGGGCCCTTAGCCACCAGTGAACACCGTTGGAATACTTCAGAATATGAGAAGGAACAACAACTGTTTTATATATTAATCATTGCAAAATAGTTACAACCAGTTTGTACTCTGTTTCAACAATGAGAGTCGATGATCAAAGTTACAAATACAATAGTAATTCTCGAATAATCTCTCCCCTCTGCTTACAATCGTTGCCTTTTATAATGGCAAAGAGGTAAGAAGGATAAATAGTAACAACGATCCCTTAGGATCGAGAGATCCTGAGGGATTCGTGCAATATTTTAACTTTAGTCATATTTCCTCCTTTGCGCTAGCCCTGTGATTTTCCTTGCTTTTGTCCATTACTGCGCTCCATCCTTGGCTTGCTGCCTGTATGTTGTTTCCTAGTTAGGGAACAACAGTTGTTCCATTTCGTATTTTTCATTTTCTTGGTTAGGGAATGACAATTGTCCCATTTCGTCCTTTTTCCTGCATGAAGAAGGACAACAATCAGATAAATTATGATAATAGATAATTTCCTTGTTTTTACTATAATCCTTTGATATATTATCATCTTAGGATATAAAGGGAATATAACTAAAGAAAAGGATGATGAAATAAGTAAGATATGCATACCTTTTCCATAACTCAACATACTCCCTTGCTTACCATTTTTCATGTCCTCATGAAAACCATGTAGTTTGTGTGCAAAGCAGTCAAGGAATAGGTTGGAGAAGGTAGGTCATGAAGTGGTCTGAAACCATGATTTTTAGCCAAAATTTCAAAGATGTGCCCTATCTGCCCTTCAGGTAATTCATATATAGCTTTATACCCTTCGGTAGGATACCAGACAATAGGGCTTCGGAACCGATAGCCTAGCCAATATGGGCCTTCCCTCAAGATGAGGTTGCTATAAGTAACAAAGTGATCTGCGGCCAATTTAAAGTTTTTATAGTTAAATGGTTCTCTATCTTGTACATTACGATTGGAAACTGTCCATCTGAATTTAGCTGCTGCCAAGGAGTTGTCTTTAATAAAGAGAAAATACTGTACCCCCTGTTGGACAATTTCTTTGTGAATGGGCCCCAAGATCTGGATTACTCCTTCCTTTTTCATCAAACTTTTATGTTTGGCCAACATTTGTAGTGGGTTCTTCGGTTCACCTCTGACCCAAAGGTCCAAACCATTTTCCTGCCTCTGGAATGTATTATGGGCTCTAAACCATTTCAATTGGTTAATAGCAAATTAAATGAAGGCTTGAAATTGTACATCCCCCACAAAAGGGTTGGGATTCTTCTCCAATTCTTCTTCCAATACAAAATTATGCAAGTAAAACTCATAGAGTAATCATTGAACTTTTACTCCATGGTGTTTACAACAATTTATGAAATCTTCAATAGTTTTCAATTCTATGGGTTTCCTTGCCCTGAAAACCTTGATTTTTAGTTGTAAATACCTTTCTAACAAAAATAAAGCATAGTCATTGGTAGGGGACCTGCATGCCAAAACATCCGTGTATAGTGAACAAAGAGTATCCATTTGATGCATGACTATCTCTAGTATGATATTTATTTTCTCAGTTCTTTCTTCTGCCCTTCAATATTTATCGAAGGCCTCACTTTCCAACGCATTGATATCCTGCAATTGCCTTTGTAATTCCTGGTACTTCTATTGGGGAACAATTTCTTCCTCAAGCGTTTCTATGGTCAGCTGAGCGTGTGCTAGATTTTCTTGAAGATTTGTTATACAAGTATCACTACACATCAAAACATCTTTGGCTTGGATATCTGTATGGGTGTTTTTATTATGAGACTGAGTACCTATAGTCTGCATACTCTTATTATGGGATGGAATGCTTAAAATCTGTGTTCTTTTATTATTGAAAGTCGGTCTTTCTGTCTGGGTGGCCGCGCTGTTGGAGGGTATTGCCTCTGTTTGAACAGCTACATTACAAAAATGTATATTCTCTATTTGGGCAGCCACCTCTATAATAGTTGCATGCTGTTCCTTATCAATTTGAATGAATATGGGCTCAGTTTGAGTCCCAGTAACCCTTATTTCATGAAATTCAGTTTGAATGGCTGCGTTCACCGTTTTTAGGGTTCTGCTTGAAAATTTTCCCCTTTTTAATGTCCTTATCTTTTGCCGAAGTCTTTTAATTAATTTTTTGCAGCCTCTGTTGTTCCTTTCTAAACCTTTCAATTTTGATTTTCTTCTTTTTGGGAGGAACAACTGTTTCACTAACCGTTTCCATTCTTAACGAGCTCAGTTGCTCACCTGGGCTTTGCTCTCCAAGGGATGTGTCTTTGCCCTGACTGGTTTCTGTTTCTCCTATTTGGCCCACATATTCTATGTTCAAATTGACCTGCTAGGTCTTTCTGGATGTGTACTCCTAGTTTGGTTTGCCTCTTCCTAAGTAACTTCTGCCCCTGTTTCTTCCTCACCAGTTTCATTTTCCATCATGCTCCTACTGTGGGCAAAGTTTTCTTCCAATTGCTCTACTTCAATATTAAGGTTGAGTGAGCTTTCGGGTTGTATGAATTCACTCATATTGGCCAAAATCTGGGCCAATTCAACATCATGTAATGAGTCTTGTGGTGGACTTGTGCTGGGAGTTAAGGGAAGTTCTACTTCATCCCTCTCCTCTTCACTAGTATGCTCTATTTCCTCCTCAAGTTCTGACTCTTGGTTATCTCTTCCTTCCAGCTGTAAAGGTTGCTCATTTTCAGGGCTAGATAATTCTAAGGGTTGGCTGCTACTACCCAGGAGGTTTTCAGCTATTCCCAGGCTTGTTTGGGAATATCGTCTGCATTTTTGTGGTCTGTTTACTGTGCTGGTAGTCCTTTTCCTTTTTGGGGCAGGGTAGGCTAACCCCCCCTCTATAGTAAAAACTAATTCTTCCCAACTGGTTTGCAGTTGGGCAAGGTTGTAGCTTACTACCAGCCTAATTAAACAATGATGAATTACAACAGTCTCTATATGTCAGAATTTCTTTATGCTTTAAGCAGCGCCATAACAAGAAATTCAAATATGCAGGCAAGTTTACAGAACGTTTCTTTTTTAGAACTGCTAATAATTTAAGGTGGCATGGCCTTACCACATCTTTTCTTTTGTCACATGTGATATAGCTCTGAACAACTCTAGCTAGCTCTGTCCATGGTTCTCCCAGAGATGAAGATTGAACAACTTTGCTTTGACAATCAGGTTCTGTCCTTCATCCCGAAAGGTGGCAATGGCATCTTGTAACCTCAATTTTTTATGCGTCCATATGGGTCCGACTGCTGGTAATCCGGACACCTCAACTATTACTGCATCCATTACTGTCATTCGCCTTCCTCTTATTATAGAATGATCATCCTGTAAATTTTGTAAAAATTTGATAGCCACGGTTTCATTGGGTTGCTGCAATCGTGTAAAATATGCGACCCATCCGGCCTATACTAGAATTTCTCAGGCGACATTAGAAACAACTAGTATCTATGGATCCCTACGCACTGATCGTCCTCCCATTTTGTCTGAATTCTACACACTGTTAGCTTAACACAGGTAACACGCAATACACAGAGCCAGCAAGGGAACAACAAGTTGTTAATATCGAATAATACGTTTTTAACATAGATACCGTTAAAAACTTGCTATTATAGGATATCATGTAGCCCAGTACAACCAAATAAAAGACTGACACGCATGCAAAAGTGCTTTGGAAGTCACCTACGCCCTCCTAAAAAATGAGAGGTCGCCTTCGACTGGTTAAATGAAGGAACGACATATTGGCGGCAATCGTACAGTAGTAAAAAATGGCAAGGTATACATATTTATGATAAGATCACAAAAATATCGGGTTGCTAGAATCAATGCATAGAATGAAAATTATGAATAAATGTGGAGATGCCATGGAGTGATTTGAAAAGGGAGAAAGGACATCTGACATGGGTGAGATGCTATGCAGTCATTATTCCACTTAAACCATTATGATTGATTTTTTAAACAATATCTCATGCATAAAGGTTCAAAAAAAGGAATTAGGAAGATAATCTCTTTGTAATAAAGATAAAGAAATAAGAAAAGGGATTTATAATCACTATTGAGGTTGAAAGTATGACTCCAATACCATCAGTAGAGCTTCTGTTGCCCACAGGTGTTTATAACCTTGACAGAGTTGTTGTTTTTCACCCTTTGGAACCATGATCCTTTATGTATAATTAGGAAAGTGCCTTGTGATGTTAAAATGGAGGCCATTGCGCTAGCTTGGTAACCAGAGGGATGACAATGCTATTCACTGGGAAGGAGTGAAAGGTGGGCAGGCCGGCTCGTGATGAGACCTCCTGTTCCAAGGACTTTTATTTTTCTGATGTGTCCATTGGATCATATCCTTGGTGTGGTGGCCATAGTGGGAATGCCACTTCACTACTTCCTTATGATCATGGTAGGCTGGCTCATGATGAGACCCCCTATCCTCTCTCTGACAAATCATAGAATTGTTAGTAAACATATATATATTTTTTCTTTCCTTCTTTTTCTTTTCTTTTATATAACACTTCCTATTTATATATAGAGGGTGGCTCAACACTCCTTAAGAGTAGGGATGGTGGAAGAAGTCTGAACATATCAATAGAAGAAAATATGCCCTTACTCTTATTCAATGATAATAAGCAGAGAGAATTATGGGGATTAGGGAAGAACCAACATGGTACAAGTAATCAATCGATTTGAGTTATAGTGAAGATAAGGACAGCAAAGTGATATAGATAGTTGTGTGCTCCCCTTTTCTAATCAATACAAAGTAATCTCATTAAAGATGATAATTTTTCTTTGATTTGCTTGTTCCAGTAACCTTTAAATTTTGTATCTTTACATATATGTTTGTATTCTTGCCCTATGGAGGATGATAGAGAATAAAATAAATTTTCCAAGGTGCTTATTTTCTAAAGAAAAACCTCTCAAAAAGAGTGTTGTTCTTTAGGAGGAACATCAAAAAAATACACACAAAAAAAAGGTGTTGTTCCTTAAAAGGAACAACCGTTGTTCCTTAGGAGGAACAGCAAAGAAAACAAAAACTGCACACAAAACTGCTGTTCCTTAGGAGGAACAGCAAAAAGACAAAAAAATTGCACACGAAACTGTTGTTCCTGAGGAGGAATAGTAGTTGTTCCTTAAGAGGAACAACATAAAAATAGACGCAGACAAAAGTGTTGATCCTTAGGGGGGACAACATTAAAACAAACCCAAGCAAAATTGCTGTTCCTTAGAAGGAACAACAAAAAGCAAATAATGACGAAACTGCTATTCCTTAGAAGGAACGGCAACTGTTCCTTAGGAGGAACAACAACTGTTCCTTAGGAGGAACAACAACTATTCCTTAAATGGAACAACGTAAAGCACTCACAAATGAAACTGTTGTTCCTTAGATGGAATAGCTATTGTTCCTTTAAAGGGAACAATAACTGTTCCTTAAACAGAACAGCGAAAACAAATGTAAACGGAAATGCTGTTCCTTAGATGGAACAACAAAAAGAAACACACGAAACTGTTGTTCCTTAAATCGAACGGCTACTGTTCCTTAGAGGGAACATCAGCTGTTCCTTAAATGGAACAGTGCAAAGAAACACATGAAACTGCTGTTCCTTAAATTGAACGGCTGCTGTTCCTTAGGAGGAACAACAACTGTTCCTTAAATGGAACAAAAAAAACACAACCACACGAAACTGTTGTTCCTTAAATGGAACGGCTACTGTTCATTAAGAAGAACAACAGTTGTTCCTTAAATGGAACAGTGAAAACACAACCACGTGAAACTGTTGTTCCTTAAATTGAAACGACTGTTTTTCCTTAAGAGGAACAACAACTGTTCCTTAAATGGAACAGTAAAAAGAAGACGCATACCAAACTGTTGTTTCTTAAAGGGAACGACTACTGTTCCTTAGAGGGAATAACAATTGTTCCTTAGAGGGAACAACAATTGTTCCTTAAATGGAATAGCGAAAGATCGTATATACCGAGGACTGTTGTTCCGTAAATGGAACGACAACTACTCCTTAGAGGGAGCAACAATTGTCCCTTAAATGGAACAACACGAAAATCAAATAAACAGAAAACTGTTGTTCCTTAAATGGAACGGCTGTTGTTCCTTGACGAGAATGACATCTATTCCTTCAATGGAACAGTACAAAAATTTGTACACAAAATTGTTGTTCCTTTAGAGGAACGGTAGCTATTCTTTAGGAGGGAACAACAGTTGTTCTTTAAATGGAACAGCCAAAGCAAACAAGAGTTTATTTATAGTTTATACAAGCAAATTCAAATAGAAAGAAAAGTTTATATAAAAAATTAAAAAACAAATGAATTATTCACTGGATTGATGTTGAGGATGGGTTACCCTCCTTAGCGATAATTTGCATGGTGGAATCTTCCCATAACTGTTGACAAAAGGACTCCTTGGTAAGCGATTTGCAATAAAGTTGCACTCGATGACCATTCACTTTAAAAGAATAGCCAGATCCATCAATGGTTGCTAATGTAATGGTGCCATTAGCATGCACCTTTTGTATCTCATAAGGTCCCAACCATCTGGTCTGGAGTTTTCTGGGGAAATCCTGAAACCTAGAATCATATAGGAGTGCCTAATCTCCCTCGTGGAAGATCTTCTTCTTAATAAGGGCATCATGCCATTTCACTCTTTGTTGTTGGATCAATGTAGTGTGCTGAAGAGCTGATAACCTGATTTCATCTAATTCATTGATTTGCTATAATCTATTGATCTGAGCTTTACTTAAATTCAAACACACCTCCTGAGCTATTCTTAATGTTTGAATTTTGTATTCGATTGGGAAGATGGGTTATTTACCAAATACTAATTGATATGGTGAATATCCCATGGTATTTCTCCATGTTGTGTGGTATGCCCACAAGGCTTCTAGCAATCTGGAAGCCCAGTCATGTTTGTGTGATGCAACTGTCTTTGTAAGTATTGCCTGAACTACCTTATTAGTACTTTCTACTTGGCCATTTGCCTGTGGGTGGTATGGAGTTGTAATTTTGTGGAGGATATGATAATTTCTCAATGTTGCAGCAATCTTGTTGCCTACGAATTGCGGTCCTCCATCTATAATTATATCTCTCGGCAGGCCATATCGCACAAATAGTTGGAAAAGAAAATGTATCACTGAATCCTCAGTTTCCCTTAGTAATGCCTCTGCCTCGACCCATTTAGTAACATATTCTGTTGCAACCAGTATGTATGTTTTTTGATTAGATGATGGGTTAATAGGACCAATAATGTCTAGCGTCCACCGCTCAAAAGGTTCGATTACTAATTGCAGGTTCAGAGGTATCTCATCAGATTGTCCAGGGCATCCTGCCCTCTGGCAGCTATCACATGCTTGAACGAACTTTTTAGCGTCTTTAAAGATAGTGGGCCAGTAATAACCTGTTTGTAAGATTTTGTGACCGTTTCTGTGGTCTGCAAAATGTCCGTTGCACCCCATCGTGGCATGCTTTTAGAATTTCAAACACTTTATCTTCCTGGACGCATCTTCTAATGTGCATATCTGCTCCTGTATGGAATAAATAGCCCATGATCCAAGAGAATCGGGTACTGCGCTGCACTATTTGTTTTCTTTCATTAGGTGTCAGGTGCTTAGGTAATTTACCTACTACTAAATAATTTGCAACATCCGCATACCATGGCATTCTGACAGTAACAACAAATAAATGTTCATCAGGAAATTGATCCTCAACTGCTACTGCGTCAGCTAGCTTTGGCATTCGTGAGAGAAAATCAACTACAGGGTTTTCTTTTCTAGGTCGATCCTTAATTGTGATGTCAAATTCCTACAAGAGAATCAACCATCTTGTCACTCTTTCATTTGTAACAGGTTTATTCGCTAGATATTTAATGGCAGAGTGATTTGTATATAAAACTACAGGATATCCAGTTATAGAATGTCAGAATTTATTAACAACATATATTACAACTAAAAATTCTTTTTCAGTTACAGTATAATTTAATTCAGCAGGAGATAGAATTTTGCTAATATAATATATTGCATATGGTTTTTTATCTTCTTCCTGGCCGAGAACTGCTCCGATTGCTGTGTCTAAAGCATCAGATGAAATCTAGAATGGCAAATCCTAGTTTGGGAACCTTAGCACTGGGGCTGTTGATACAAGCCTTTTTAAATCCTCAAAAGCGCTGTCACATTTATCTGCCCAAATGAAATCAATATTTCCTGTTAGTGCATATAATGGTGCAACAATCTGAGAAACATTCTTTATAAATCTTCTATAGTAACCAGAAAATTCCAAAAAATTACGTACCTCTGTTTGTGTGGAAGGGGTAGGTATTAAAAGAATTATATGAATTTTAGCTGGATCTACCTGTATTCCAGCTGCTGAGATATAATGTCCCAAGATGAGTCCCTCGGTCATCATCATATGACATTTTTCATGGCTTAAATAGAGCCTGGTGGCAATGCATCTTTGCAACACTTTTTCTAATGTTTGTAATGCTGGATCGAAGTCATCTCTATAAGGTGTGAAGTCATCCATATACACTTTGAGCCATTCATTTATTAAATCTGAAAAAATGCTGAGTATAGCCATTTGAAATGTGGCAGGTCCGTTGCACAGCTCGAAGGGTAAGACCCTGTAAGCAAATGTTCCCCAAGGCCAGGTGAAGGTAGTTTTATCCTGATCTTCAGGGGAAATCTGAATCTGATTGTATCCACTGAAGCCATCTAGGAAAGAAAATAATTTATTTCCTGCCAATGTGTCCAAAACCTGGTCAATGAATGGAAGGGGGAAATGGTCTTTCTGGGTGGCTTAATTAAGTTCTCTATAGTCAACACATATCCACCACTTTCCATTCTTTTTCGGCACCAATACTAATGGAGAGACCCATTTGCTGTTAGATATTGGGTAAATAAAGTTTACATCTAAAAGTTTTTGCAATTCAGTTTTCACAATATCCTTAAGATGAGGATTTAATCTCCATTGGGGTTGGTGAATGGGTCTAGCATCCTTTTCTGTATAAACGAGGTGTGTGCATAATTGGGGATCAATGCCTTTCATGTCCAGGTAATCCCATGCAAAGGCCTCTTTATATTTTCTTAGGAGTTGAACCAGTTTATGCTCTTAGTCAGCGGTCAAGTTTTTGTTAATATTCAAAGTTTTTCCTGGCTCAATTTCTATGGTTTTACTGTTATAAATAGAGGTGGTTGGTATTGATTGATAGTTAATATCTTTTAGGGGATTTTCTTCTACTTCACTATCGAATGCTGCTTCGATCATGTGAAATTTTAGATGGGATCTGACTTCTGGTTGGTTAATGTAGGTGTTAATGATGTCATCTTCTGTTTGATCTTTAAATTCGAGAGCATCTTCTATGGTTAGTGGTGATCTAATGTTTTCAGTTAGGTATGATACAGGTTGTTTTCTGGTTTTGATTATTGTTAAACTTGGCTGAGTTGGAGGATATAAGGCTAAATTCTTTACATGGCTTCCTCTTGCTATAGTCATGCTGCCTGTTCGATAGCTAATGTAAGCATCCGTAGTTGCTAGCCAAGGTCTACCTAGAATTAAGGGGTGTCCATCGAGTCAGTTTCTAGGATTGATGAGCAGAAAGTCTGCAGGGTATTCCCAGGAGTCTACAGACACCATTACATCATGTAATGTGCCTTCTGGTTTGACTACCAATCGGTCAGCCAATTCCAACAAGGTTATGGTTGGGTCCAATGATGTAATGCCAAACTTTTGACAAGTTGTGGTTGTAAGAATATTGATTGCTTCTCCTAAATAAACTAAGGCGTTGGGGAAGGAGCATCCATTGATTTGCACCAGGACTATAGGATTTCTCGGGTCCTCATATTTTACAGGTGTTTCTCTTCTTGATAGTAAATCAGATAAGGTATCGACTACATGGACAGTTGGATTTGTTGTTATTTTCCTCTTTGTCTTTTTCATACATAATTCCTTGATGGTTTTTTCATAAATTGGGATGTCTTGAATAGCCTGGAGGAGTGGTATTTTTATACACAAAATTTTCAATTCTCCCAAAAGATCAAAATCAGGGTGTTCAATTGGGCGAGGTATGATTAGTCGTTCTAGAAATGGTGGAGAAGAGGTGGTTGCTTGTTCATGAGTTTTCTATCTAACCATGTTCTCTTCTTGTGGTGCTTGTTCTACAGGTAACGGATTTTCAATTTGAACATTTTTACCCCCTGTGATTCCATTATACGCCCATATCTTAATTGAAGGTCATTGCACTCCTTTAACTCGGTTTCTGGTTCTGGACCTTCAATAATTTGCAGAGATTGAACCGGTCTATTGTTGGGGTTCGGGTTGGGTTGGGCTAGGAGCTGTGGTCTTAAGTTGGTATAGGGGTTCTGTTGCAATGTGTACCATGCTGGCAGTGTGGGTTGAGGTAGGGGGATTGTTCCTACTCGCTGATTTGTAGGTCTCTGCCAGCTTGACTGCCAGTTCTGATTCTGTGAAGTTGAGGGTGGCCATTGAGATTGATAAACATTATTTTGCCAAAACGGTGGGAAGTAACAGGAATTTGGCCAATTATTATTTTGATTCAGTTTGTTGGGCCAGGGTGGCATAGGGAATGGTTGTTGTGACCAATTTGAAAAAGATGGCTGGTTATGCCACATGGTTCCCAGGTATTGTTGAGAACTATACTGAGGAGGCTGAAAAGAAGAGGAGGGTCAATGGGCATACCTGTTGGTTGTGCTTGCCATTGGCAGCATTGATTTATCAAGTATACTGGTTCTGTTTCTTGTTCTGCTTCTTTATAAATTGCTTTCAATCCTGGGAGTGATGGGCAACTTTCTGTAGCGTGATCTTTCGTACAGATGGCGCAGATTTGGACCATATCTAGCGGGCACTCTTTGTGGCTATGCTTCTTTCTGCATCTAGGACAGAATATCACCAAGTTTTGTTCTACTTCTGCTTGCTTTTGTTTGGCTTTCATAATGTCCAATTGTGTTGTGAGAGTCCCTAGAATATCAATTTTTAAATCCTCTAGCAGATTGCCAATTTTTATACCTCCACCAGAGATTTTGTTATCCCTTGTGATCATGTCACATTCTGCTGGTTTCAATCTTGTGCTGCCTCTTGAACACCTGATACACAAATTAATGATGTCAGCAAAATTTTCCTGATATATATCCCCTTTACCCATAATATTCAATGTTTCTACCCATTGTTCTTTCATCCCTTTAATTAGTGTAGTTTTCAGTACATTATCAGGTAAAGGTAGAGTTGCATAGGGAGACCGCTGAAGGTTATATTGAAATTGTTCCACATAGTCTTCTAATGTTTCGCTTGGTCTTGCTACCATCTGAAATATTTTGTCTTTCAATTCCCTAGATCTACAATAGCCCTGATACTTTTTTAGGAAAGTGGTTTTCATTTGATCCCAATCGTTTATTTTGCCTCCACCTAATCCCATAAACCATCGTAAAGCTGCTCCTTTCAATGTGGAGGGAAATAACTTTAGTTTTTGGGGATCAGTGGTATAATCATATCCTCGACACAATACATCAAACTCAAATAGGAATGCGTCTGGGTCCTCTGATGTCAGCCCATGAAAGGTAGGAATATTTTGGAGAGGAATTTCTTTCATAGGTGCATTGACTGCTGTGTCAATGATGGGATACTGCAATGTGGAGGTCTAAGGTGTTTGTTCGTTGTGGGCCATTTGATCAAATATGTGCCAATACCCTTCTAGGATCTCTAAAGGATTATTCCTAGGATGACTAGAAGGGGTAGGAATGTGCTTAACAACACTTCCCTGATCAGGAATAATAAGCGTTCCTTGTTGAACTACCGCCTGAGGGGATCTTAGCTCCTCTATTTCCCTTGCTTCTTCTTGAAGGAACTTAACAGTATTCCCTTTATCTGGGGTACTGAGTGTTCTTGGTTGAATTATTACCTGAGGGGACCTTGACTCCTCTGTCTCCTCGGTTTCTCCTCCTCCTTCACGAAGATTACTAGAATTCTTCCTGTAAAGAAATTGGGTGAGAATTTTCAATTTCTTGAAAACTCTGCTCAGTCTCTTCTATTTTGTTGTGTACCTCAGCAAAGGCTACAGATGGTGAACCTGTGGCTCAAAGGGAGTCAGTAGGTTGTCTGGAAGCAACTTTTCTAGGACCTACTAATCGCTGAGATTCGACTTTCTTTATAATGTCGTCTATGAAAGTTGATCGTCCAAGGGTCACCGGTCCCTTAGATCTGTCGGGTTTGGGTAGGGAAATTGGATTATTTTCAGGTTTTTTCTTCTTAGTCATACACACAATTCAAATATTTACCTCTACCCTAAATTCTTAACAATTCTGTTGGAAAGCGGGCGGGGGAACAGACATTTTACTTGCTCTGTACGCAAGTTCTTACCTTTCGTTTTTAATGCCCAATTCTCTCCTAACAAATAAGCATCAGATGTACACTACTCTTCAAAATGGCTACACTCTCCCCGACAATGGCGCCAAAATGTTAAGTGATAAAAGGTGTCTTTTTAACTCCTAATTATCTTTACATTAGTTATCAATCTAGGTAAGACTTTCTATTTCAAGAGTGTACACAGTTTGTGGCGGTTTTTTACTCAAGAGTAATGCATCTAAATTGTAGTACAATTCTTTCTAATACAAGAGTAAATGGATGCAACTTATAGAACTCTAATTACAATTAAAAGAAAGCTCAATTCACTAATGAAACCAAATCATGCATTCATTCAAGTATTAGTCAAGAATACAGTAACAATAACTCATTTCTCTTTGAACTGATTGATTTTCCAAATGCAATTTCTAATCTGAACAACAGGGATCTCGGTCTGAGAGCATAGACAACAGTAGTCAATACTCTTTACAGGAGAGAATCTCAAGATAGCATGCTGAACTAAATAACTGTACTAGAAACAATAATAATAGAAAGCTGGACTAAATGACTAAATCTGAAATAACAATAATGGAATACTGAAGCAGATAATTAGATTAGAGATAATAACAGCGTAAATCAATATTTATGCAACATGTAAAACAGAGTAATTTCGTTAAGTCTGGAAATACGAAATAGAAAAGAAATGAGATTTTAAGAAGTGGAAATCAAACCAAACCATCACACGTCAGAAATCATAAAAGAATGGTACAAGAACAACAAGTGAATCCACTAGGGCTGAGCCCTTAGCCACCAGTGAACATCGCCATATTACTTCAGTATATGAGAAGGAACAACAACTACTTTATATATTAATCACTGCAAAATAGTTACAGCCAGTTCGTACTTTGTTTCAACAACAAGAGTCAATGATCAAAGTTACAAATACAATAGTAATTCTTGAATAATCTCTCCCTTATGCTTACAATCGCTGCCATTTATAATGGCAAAGAGGTAAGAAGGATAAATAGTAACAGTGATCCCTCAGGATCAAGAGATCCTGAGTGATTTGCGCAATCTTTTATCTTTAGTTGTATTTCCTCCTTTGCGCTGGTCCTGTGATTTGCCTTGCTTTTGTCCATAACTGCACGCTCCATCCTTGGCTTGCTACATGTATGCTATTTCCTGGTTAGGGAACAACAGTTGTTCCATTTCGTCTTTTTCCTTTTCTTGGTTAGTGAATGGCAATTGTCCCATTTCGTTCTTTTTCTTGCATGAAGAAGGACAACAATCAGCTAAATTGTGATAATAGATAATTTCTTTGTTTTTACTATAATCCTTTGATGTATTATCATATTAGGATATAAAGGGAATATAACTAAAGAAAATGATGATGAAATAAGTAAGATATGCATACCTTTTCCATAACTCAACAATAGAGGCCTAGTAGAGTCTGCAGCTATCTGCGCGGACCCCTGTAGTTGAGTGCGCAGGGCGGATCTAGTTGTATTGAGGGAAGATATTAATAAAGATAAGTGGCTTTTGAAGTTTCGCAGAGCTATTGTGTTCTAATTTATGCATCTGTTATATGAGTTTATATCTTTTTATAATTGCTTGCATTGGGTTTTATTGTTAAATGTTTTCTTAAAGACTGTAACGAGAAGATCAGATCTATAATAATTTCATTAATAAGAAAGCACACCTGTGTGGATCTACATGGAAGCCCGATAGTAGTACAGAGTGGCACGAGGCTACAAAACAGTTCACAACCCTTTCAGACCACATCAAGACACCCCAAGGGTGTGGAAACCTGGTTCCAACACCCTCCCCTGCTACCTCAGGTGAGACCTCAGTCCGCGCTCCACGGGCTATTTCCGAAAGGGCTGGTAGCTGTGGGATTTGTTTAGCTAATCACTCTTCCGAACTTGGGTCAGGGCCCAATAAGCCAACAAACGGTTCCATTTTCGGGACTGGGATCTACCTAAAGGATGTCTCATGTCAGAACGCTGGAACCCTACAAAGAAAGAGCTTGAAGATTGGTTGGATCAGAAGCTTCACGAGTTCGTGGTAGAGGAAAACAAAAACCCATAGGTATCTGAGGAAAGGTGGCTGGATCACTACATATGCATAGAAATCCACGAGATATTCTTCACGTCTTTCTCGATAGAACTGTATGAGTGGATCACGAGGCTAGCTGACAATCAGGGAAGGTGTCAACTGGATCAACCCATTGTGTGGACTCCAGAGTCAGTGCATAGGCTGGAAGCATCTGACGATAAAATCGCATGGGCAGTAGATCACTGGTTAGATCAAATAATAGTAGGATTTATAATGAGTTCGTGATAGACACAACTATGAGTTAAAGTGAAGCAGAAAGGCACTTTCTCCAAGGACCGCAGGGTAAGTACATCAAATTGTTGAATACTTGGATTAAAATGTTGTTATGTGAAAAATGGGTTATGCGCATCCATTGATGTCTGGGGTAACAAGGAGTGGAAGAGGCTACCGAGGGATTGAAGGATTAGAAAGCATTCCTCTGATTTCACTCTCACGAGAAAGCGAGGAGGAGCTCGCAGGGTTTTCTTCGAGAAGCGTAGTCCGATTGATAAAGCAACGCATTCCACTAATACCACTGCTGTCCACGCCATCATCTACTTCACCTACATCCAACCCATCTTCACCTACCCCACCGCCGCCACCACTGAGGGTTGGGATGGCAGGTGTGATCAAGTTGTCGGTACTTAGAGGCGTAGGAAATGAGGAACCAGATCAGTTATGGTTCGTGGTAAAGGTTGTATGGGAAGCCCAAGGCGTAATAGACGAGAACATCAAAAAGGCTTCTTTGGTTAGTGCACTGCAGCACCGCGCATTGACGTGGTATATAAAGTACTCTAGTGATCACCCGAATGCGGGAACATCGGTGATTCAGGACGCGCTAAACAAAGAATTTAGCCGACCAAAATCAGAAACGCAGTCGATCATTGGGTTCAAGGAGATCGCAATGATGTCTAGTGAAACCTTGTGGGATCTGGATCAGAGATTGAAAAGTACAATCCGCGAGGCTAACATGACGCTGATGGACGCGCAACACTGTGCATGGTTTGTGGCATCGTTGACACCACATATAAGGACGACGCTATAACAAAAAAAGATCTCAACCCAAGCTGAAGCATTGGAGACAGTGATGAGGTTGCATGAAACTCAAATACAGGATTTGGGGTTGGGAGTTCAGCAAATCCATGTGCAACTACAAAACCTATGCTTAGAAATGCAAAGTTTGAAACAAGATAAAGCACCTCGGTCAGAAGCGTGCACAGAGGTATGGTGCATAAAATGTAAAGGCCAGGGCCATGATAAGGATCACTGTTTGATATTCGCAAACTCTTTGGCAGGAGGGGGACCAATGCCATTACGGCCAGAGGCACAAGTAGGGCCAAGCACGGTGCCTTCGCTCTGGTGCGCAATCTATCAAGTGGGAGGAAAGCACAACACAGACAAATGTCATCTATTGTTGAAACTGATACAACCCCCTCAACAACTATTTTGCAATTTTTGTAGATCGATGGGCCATGACGAAGGCAATTGCCGAAATTATGAGTTGCCGATGGATTGGACACCTACTTATAGGATGCAGACTAAGGTGCGAGGTCAGGATCCATCTGCAGCGATAGCGCGGGGCAGATTTCAGGGACACGGACGAGGACGAGGAGGAATGGGACCTAGACAAGGCCGAGGAAAATTAATTTGCTATAATTATGGAGGACTTGGGCACTACAGGCGAGGTTGCATGAACCCGACCAGAACATGCTGCCCGTACTGTTACCAATTCGATCATGACGCAGTAGATTTCCCGACACTAATTGCACAAATGCAAGAAAAAGGGGTGCTCCAAGCTACTCCCACTCAGAATGTCCAGATGATGAAGGTGGAACCGCGCGAGGAGGATCCTAATGTGAACATGATGCTTAGAAGTGGTGCAACTACAGGAGAATATAAGGGGAAGAAAACTGAGGAGGATGCATGGGTTCGCAAGGCCCCTACAAAGCAACCAAATTTGATTTAGAACGCGCGAAGGAAATGTTTATGGAAGCTAAGAAGAGCTTCACGAAGGCTTCTACTTTGGGTAGCAAGGATCAGACTGAGCCAAAGCTGGATACTTCTATGCTAAACACCTTTTTAGAGACATGCATGAAGCTAATACGGGACACTAAAGCGGTGAAGGGATTGCAAGAATTGATAACTAGATGCGCAGGGTCCGGTGAACCGCGCATGATTAGGAAGTTAGAAAAGCATGCTTTGTGCACAGGGTGGGAAATGCAGTTGACTACACAGATTGACGACTATGAGATGGATCAAGTCGTCCTGGACTTGGGGTCAAATGCGAATGTCCTACCTAAACAAACATGGGAGCGCATGGGTAGTGTTAACACCCAGGTTGTTCCCTATGACTCCCAAGGGAATACGGCCGGGGTAACCACTAACCAATCTTTGGATTACAGCTTCTAGCCCAGCTGCAATCAGAGAGGGCTCTCTCTATAAGGTTTGTCTCTGTTCTATGGAGATATTAGGCTAGTTATGAAGTGAAGGTTTTTGTTTTATGTTTGGCTGGAAGGATTTCTTTCTGTACTTAAGGTGGAGATCTGCAGATAAAGTTAGTCCATTGGGCAATGGAGTCTGTGGCTACTGGTTTCTTGAAATCTTGAGTTTGAGCAGCTGGAGTTACAGGGCCATTTAGATACTTCATGAAACAA
>APFE030175851.1:40411-51706 GCA_000404065.3 Pinus taeda
CCAGTGAAAAGCAATTAAGAAATTTTCCACTAAGCTGGGGTGTGAGAAAGGGATGTATTCCTCAGGAGCAAACTTGAATTCCTGAAAACAATAATCACTGTGAAGATATAGTGTGAAAGGGTAGCAATTAAGAATTACGCTTTCATTACTATAATTGAAGAAAAACATTCAAAATAGCTTAGATTGAGTTCAGGGTAATCTGTGATTAAATCCTGGAACTATTCTTTTTCCTTGCTATTAACTGTAACACACAGGAAACATGAAAGATATATGAAAGATAACAAAACACATAACAAAGAGTTATAAGGGAAACTTATTGTGCCATGAGATACGCAGGAATCCTGCAACTTTCAGCTAAACACCAGAAAACATCAAGCAACACAGAGCTTTTGAAATTCCATCGTCTTTTGTATTATTTCTCTGAGAGTTACAGTAAAAGAAAAATAAAATAGATATGAACAATCTCTGACATCCAACGTCCAACCCCTGCTAACTTATGCGAGGGGGAATATATAGAAGTGTTTCATACAAAATATCTCAGGCATTGAGTCATCTGAGAGATAAAATGTCTTCATTAACTCGTACAACAATTGTAGATAAGAAGTTATTACAATCTTTAATACAACATAAATTCTCTTTACTCCTGTCAGAAGATTTTGACCTTTGGAGCTCACTGAGTCGGTTGAGTGCTTTGTTATAACTGCTGAATGACGTGTCTGTGCAGCTCTATCCTCCTGTAGCTTTTCGGCCCTGTCACTTGTGACTGCCAGTGCTACTGTGGTGGCCGAATATTTGTGCTGAGTTGGCTCAGCTTCTTTCTGCATACTTGCTGATGTGTCCTTATCTTCCTGTGTATGAAAATTTTAAATTTTTTCAAAAAAGAAACAACATAATTACTGACTTTGGTTCAGAAGTAATTGTATCAAGTTGTTCCAGATTTCCTGTGTAGGCAATTGATGCCTCAAAATTGACCCCATGGTCTCATCTGCCTCTGTATACTTGTAAAAATGGGGAGGCTCATCAAACAAGTGAGTAATTTCATTCATAATGAAAAATAAGCTCTCCACCCTGTTGAAAAGGGTTTGTCCTGTTGCTGGCCCTGCTTCTACTGATGTGCTTGCTGTTTCTAAAATCTGATTGGCAGCAAAAGTGTTGACTCTCTTGGCATAATTTTCATGTGAGAGTAGCTTTCCTGATGGCTCCAGCAGACTAGGAAGACCCCTGTTTTGTAATGCCATGAACCTATCCTGGAACTTGTTGATATCTGCCTGCATATCCTGGCTTCTTCTTTCCAGGGTCTGAACCAGGTTTCTTAGTGTCAGGACTCTTTTGATCATTGAAATGGTCTCAGTCCTGTTGGCAATTCCCATTTTGATGAGCTGGGAGCTTGTCCTGTAGTTAAGCACATTTATCATTCTGGTGGCAATCTCAGGCATGTTGCCTAGAGATGCCCATGCCCTTTGGATTTCTCCGTGTGCTTTTCCAATGAGTGCCACTTGCTCATGAATGGCCTCAATGTACTCCCACTGGTCTGTGATGGACTAGCCAATATTGGCCCATAGGATCATTTTGAGCTCAGATGTCACCTTGTCCAGTGTGAGCTCCTTTTCTAGCTCAGTTATTCTCTTTTTGAGAGCCTTTACATCTCTTTCTCTTTCAGCCACATTCTATTTGGACTTGTCATATTTCTCATTGATTTTAGCCAGAGTGTCTTTGGCCTGATTCAACTCTAACATTTGAGACTCCAAGGCTTGAATCTCATTCCTCAGCTTCTGCATGTCAAGGCTTTCAGCCTGCTCTGTTATTGGTGCTGAGGTGGACGGTGCTGCTTGTTGTGTCTGCTGACTGGGAGGAGCAGTGGTTTGAGGAGCTTCCTCCAGATTTATTGTTTCTGGAGGAGGTTGTGAAGTTTGTCCTGCCTCCTTTTGCTGCAATGCTGCCTGAAGGGTAGCCTCTGATTCCTGCAACTTCTCTTGTGTGTGGATGAGCTCTTTATATAATGTAACCAGCATAGCAGCTGCATCCTTGTCTTGTCTGAGCTAGGCAATCTCCTCTGTTTGAGGATGAAGAGTTGCTGGGATTTTTATCATTTTCCTCAGTGCTGCCATATCAGCATCCCTCAGCTTCAGAATCTCCTGCACTGCCTTGACATCTTTAGGATCATGTCCAAGCTCTATTATGATTTCCTCTAGAGCTTTGATCCTATTGTCTTTTGCTTGAGACGAAGCCCTTTCCAGCTCAAGTTGTGCAGTGGTGTTATTTAGGCTATTTTGTAGCCTATAGTTCACCAAGGTCTTGTCTGCCAAGGTCGCATACACCATCTCACCTGTTTGTTTGTGCAATTCAATCTGATCCATTGGGTGGATGTCCTTGGACAGGACCTCAAGGTTGGTCCTGATATAATCGACAGCTGACTGTGGTTGCTGCACGGCTGGTGTGAAATGGCTCATTATCATTTTACCCTCATGTGCATCATATGCAGACATGAGTCTTTGCTGGTTAGTGGGAGCCATTTTTAATAAATGATTATATAACTGCAGCCTTAAGGGTTCATTTTTCTTTTTGATGTCCTTAAATTGCTGCTTGATGCTTCTCTTGCCTTCCCTCTGTTGGCCTGAGGAGCTAACTTCTCCTCCTGCTGCCCTTTCTTGTTCTTGCTGGTAGGAGCTGGCTGAGGCCTCCATGCTAGGCAGGCCTGTACCTAAAGTCTGCCCTATTGGCATTTCTTCTTCTGAAAAAGCGTTTAGCCTTTGCCTCTTCTCCCCTTGAGTAGCTGAGGTGGTAAGGGGAGTCTCTCTGTCCCTTTTCCTGCTTGGAGGATAAAAGAATCAATCCTTGAGTCTTGCCTCGGAGGTGCCATTTGTGTTGGCTGCTGCTGTGTGGCCATTGGGGCCTCTGCTGTCTGTTCTCCCTGCCCTGGCTGCTCCTTTTGTGGCTGTTGTACCTATTCAGGTTGCTGAACCTGTGCCTGCTGTACCTGTTCTTGTTCCATCTCTTTTTCCTTGCCTTTGCTGGGAGCTTGGCTTGTAGTTTGGACTGCCTCCGGATGTGCTGTGGAGGATGAGGCAGCTGCTCCTGCTTGAGGCTTTGGCAGAGAGAATACCTGTGCAGGAAGTTCCAAGTCAGCCAATTTTAAGAAGATTTCTTCTTGCTCTCTCATTCAGTTCTTCTTGTGTATAGGTTCTCTAGTTGCCTCCCTTTTCCATTTTGGTTGATTTGCATATTTTTCAATGTGAGGCAGCCTTACATGGTCATAACTAGAGAGCCTATATTTGACCCTTCTTAATGATATGGAGTGATTGGGGTCATAGGGTTTCCAGAGGAAACTGGTCTTTAGGCCAAGGCCTTCTAACTTTCTATCAGCTTCTTTCCAGCCTTCCTCCCTCTTGTTCAAAACAAGGTGGCCCAATTGATTTTTCACTTTCAGCTCTGCCTTCTTGCCCTTACCCGAGAAGTGTATCATATCAACATTCCCAAATTGCCTGAAGTATTCAAGGGAAAATAGTCTCATGGGCACATACTTGGGCAGTCTGCATGGGGGTAGCTCACAACCATATATTCTGATAACGGTGTAGCTTTGGTAAAAATACCAATCCCCAATGCTGTACACTTTGGACAATTGGAGGATTCTCTGCATCTCGTCTGTCAGTCTTGGAGGAGGCAAGCTCAAGAACAGAGACATGGCTGGGTGGATGAAGAGGTCTATGAACGCATAGTAGGTGTATGGAGAGTAGGCTCTGCAGTGAAAAACTGAGCTCCAGTACACTACTGACCTTGGATTGCCTTGTGCATCTGTTCTTTTGACAATGAAGGAGAATTTCTCATGCTGATAATATAGAATTAAATGGTAGATGTAGGAGGTGTATCTGAACACCTTCTCTCTTGAGAGGTTCATGAACTGCTCATGCATCTTATCTGATATGTAGGTGGCATAGTCATAACAGATTGGAGTCTTGCCAGGGGAAAACATAGTCATCATCACCAGTACAGTTTCATCAATATATTCAACTGATTTGTACCCCAAGATGGAACTGATCATATCTGCAAGATCTACACCCAACTGATTGAGGTAACCAGCAAAAATAGGAGGGTATTGCACAGTGTCAGATTTGATAAACAATTGGTTCAGCTTTGTGATCTGTGCATCTGTCAGCATTCTAGCTCCTTGGTTTATCAGATCCAACAAAGACAAGGGAACCAATTTCTTCTCAGTTTTAAACTGCAGCATCTCTCTAATGGCCTCAGGGGTCATGTAGAATACAACTGAGCCTGAAGGGTCAAGCACAGCTCTCTGAGTGGGATCATATCATACAGCACACAGATGAATCAGGTCAGGGAATTGGTTGACCTAAGGGAGCTTGAAGATTGGGAGGAAGGAATCCCAAATTCCCAATATATCTGTCCCATCCACATGTTTGGCCTTTAGCTCATTTAGTAGGTGGAGGTGGAACTTGCTGTGTGTTAAGGAGTCTTCTGAGATTTGATAATCTAAGTCTGCTAGATCCTGCCATTCCAATTCTCTCTGAGGGGCATTCAAAGGAGCAACATTGAGGGCCACAGGTGCAACTGGAGTCTCCATGGTTACTTGAACTCTGTTTTGTGTGTAGACTGATGTTACTAGACTGGGCAATAGAAAAAGAGTACTTCCTGGGCGAAGAGGTGAAATGAGAAATGAAGGATAACAGGGTAAGCTTGCAGCAATTGAAATACTGCCCACAGTTGTTTGAGAAGGTGAATACACTTCTTCGGCAGAACCTTTTTAATAATTAAGTTTAGGTACCAGGTTTTCTGTTCACGACTGCGCGAACAGAATGCAGGTTTTAATGAGAATTTTGTTTAAAACAGGCTCTATTATTGAATTTTGACCGTTCAATTTCCAAATGGGAGCTTGGTGCAGGGTGTTGCCCGGTGAATTTTGTGTCTTTTAGTGCCTTAAGTGAATTCTCAGTTATTGCAGACAAAAACCAGGGTTAGAGAAGACTTGCAGGGATAAATACCTGGTAAACTTGATGGTCCGGGTGACGAATGCAGGTGGGTAGGCGCGCCGAAGGTCTCCAGGCCGATTTGAGCAGGTTGGTGCAATTGGTCGTAAAATGCATGCAGAGGGCGCAACAACAGTTTTTGCAAAAAGTGCAAAAAGAACGCGAAAATTGACAAAATATGGCTTTTTTGGGACATTCGTGCCTTTTTCGGGTGACGTCAGCATGACGTCATCAGGTAGGTCAGGGTAGGATGACGTCAGCATGACATCGTCAGGTGATGTGGCGGCTTATGAGTGGTCCACGGGGTGGTGAGGTGGCAGACAGGTGGAGCAATGGTGGATGGATGGTTGCGACGCGGCGATGATGCAGGCAGTGATGCGGTGCTGACGCTGGCAGGCGGATTGGCGGAAAACCGGAAACCACCGCGGTATTGTATCGCACTGCTTTTGCTACGGCAGGGAATCTGTCAGAGGGGGCTCCGATACGATTTGGGGGCGACGCGTGGACCAGGCCTGACGTTAGCCTCTGACAGATATCGGACGATATCTTTCGGACGTTGGGGCTGGTCCGATATCTGCGTCAATCGTTGGATGAAAAGTGCTTGATTGGACGGTCGACGGGCCATTGAACAGCGCGAATGATACGGCGTCGGGCGGATATTATAATATTATTTTCCTTGGGATTTGCGCCCGGTGGGGCCCTTAGAAATATCAATGATTTTCATGGTTTTCAATGTATTTCTTTATCAAATCATGTATAGCCGAAAACTTTAGGATAAGGCGGAAAACTATGGTTTTTTAATGAATTTGGTAAAATCGCTCATGGCATTTAAAACTTAGGCTAAGTGGGTTTTTATATAATTTCGCATAAAAGCGCAAATGGGTCCCAGACTTAGGAAAAGGTGGACAAAGTGGGTTTTTCCATATATTTTGCCTTTTGAGCGGGTCTAAGGGTGCGAAAGGGTTTTTTCAAGGTTTCTTAGGCAAAGTGAGGGGTTGGCTAAGTAGATGAGTTTGTGAGGGTGGAAAAGGGGTTAGGCTTGGGTTCTCAAATTGACCAGATGTCAATTTGATTCCCTGGTAATGAACCATATGGCTATAATGCCAAGGAGGGGATATTTATAGAATGCTTAGGGTTTATACACCATGGTGTTATAATAGTAGGGAAAGGGTGACATAGGGAGTTAGATAATAAAAGTTAAAGGTTAATATGGAGGGAGAAGGTGCATGAGGAGTGATATTACTAAGTTTACTTGAAAACAACTTAGTATTAAGGAGTAGATCAAAATGAAAAGAATTTTGCACAAGAAATGTGGCTCTTAAAGGAATCAAGAACCAACATAAAACCTTGAACTTCTTTTATAAACACAACTGGTGCAGGGATGTTAGTAATGAGTGAAAAACAGGAAAAAGGGAAGTTAGACATGCTCCATTATGTTGTTTTCCTTGTATTGATCAGCAAGATTCAGTTTGGAAGGAACACCACTTCTGCAACCCCATCTACCTACCCATCTATTTGCCTAGCATTTTTTGTTTCTTCTTGGAGGGTGCACTTGGACTTGCAGACCCTTATGTGCCTTTTCTTTTTCATTGGTTTTTTCCGTTGATTTCCTATCTAGCACTACCCTTATTTCTTCCAAGGCCCCAGATTAAGCAGTTGGGAACCTTAGCTTCTCTGCCTAACTACTGATCTGCCAAGATTAAACAGTTTGGACATATTTCTTTCTCTATTCTACAACAGAAAATTAAAACATGGCATGATCCAGATTAGACTGTTGGACCATCCATCAAAATTTAATAAACATGAAGGTATGTACACACCTTGCCTTTCCTTGGAAATATGGGATCTTTGTATCAGCAAAGCAGAGCATATTTGGCATTTGAATTTGCCAATCATGAAATATGAAACCTATTGGTATAGGTATCCAACAGGTAGGCCCACATTACAGTGGTCTCCTATTCAATTATGGATGGCAAAACAACAAAATATCTTGCCCATTGGGAGACTACAAGGAGTCACAGTAGATATAGAAGGCATGAGCACACAAACAGACTTTGAGGTAATAGAAATTGTGGATGACAATAACCCTTACCCAGCACTATTAGGGAGAGACTGGGCCACGGCCATGAACGGAGTCATTAATTTAAAAGACCGAAAGATGATATTTGAGAAAAAAGTCTCTACGCATAGTCATTCCACTAGATTCGGCTGAAGGAGCACACTACACTGAACCCGTACGCAACGAGGAGAGTGATGAGGACTTGGATCATATCTACTAGACCACAACGCAAGATCAAGATCGGGTGAATCCAACAGTAGATGGGAGAATATCATGGGAACACGACAGTTCTTGTACATTGGACTCTGATGAAGAGAATGAGCGATGGCAGCACTGATTGCATGAGGTAACAACGCTAAATTTTAATATGATGATTAGATCACTACGTCGTGTAACAACAGAAGCAAGGGTGTGGAAAACCAATGAGGGTGCAATGAAAGCGGAGGAACTGGTAGACCACTGTGAATTGGCGAGGTTGGAAGAAAAGCAGGGTGCACAAACGGGGTCGCCGTGTGCAACAACTGCACAAGGGTGGAGTATACACCAAAAGACTAGGGGAAAGTGGTGCGAATATAGGAGGCGGGTGCGCAGTTGGGTTGGAGGACAAAAGGGGGTGAGCATCCATCGGCAACGTAGGGTGCGGGTGTATGGTGTGCTAACACCTAACCGCATATGAAGCAAAAATCCAAATTCACCGCAGCGATGTAGCCTGCCAGCTGTCCGTGACAAAACCAGCAGGAAAGTAAGAGGGTGCACGAACAACATAAGATGATCCACTAGGACCCTGTAGATACTAGAGAGTCGATGGACCTATCATAGGAAGGAGGCAAAGGTGCACTTCTTAATAGTAAGACAAGAGGGAACCCAGAATGGGCATGGTAGTATCAGGCCTCGTAAAATCAATGAAAAATGGGTGTAGCAGAGAAGGAAAAGCGTGATGTTAGGGAAAGGAATCAGCAAAATAAAATAGGGCGTCACACAAGCAGGTCGTGCGAATCTACACATAAGGGAACCAGGTCTGGCCAGGTCTACATCGGTAATAGGACGAGCTGTGACCTTGCTATCATGGCTGCGACTGCACCAATGGAGGAGTGTACCCCATACAACAACACCTAAGGAGTTGAAGGATATGAAGGCACCCGAAAGGTGCCCAAAGCTCGGGCTAGCAGGGGTGCTGAGACATCGCACCTAGGGTGCGACCACTTGATTGGCTGTGGAAAGCACAATCTCAGCTCCCCCCACAGTTGAAAGAAGGCGCAGGACTATAAACAAGTCTGCAGAAGGTCGGCGCAGAAATAAGGTTCCGTGCAGGGCCAGTCAGAGAGCATGATCGTGGCTGTGCCAAAGGGGCTGTGCTACCATGTGGAAAGGTTGGCAAGTGACCGTTAACACCACTATTCCTGATAAGAAGTTCCAGTTACGGCAGAAAGGAGCGGGCATCGAGTCATTAAGACATAAGTTCCAAGATAGATACGAAAATATTTGCCACCTAAAAGATATTAATGACCTAGAAGTGGAGGGAAGGGATATATTCAAATTTACGCGCTCCTATAACACCCTCTGGACAACATTAGGATATGTGAGATATGAACTAGTGAAGACCAGCAAACACCCTGCTACCAGGCATCCCATGAGTACCATGGCAAGAACCCGAGCACAGTTCGTGGAAAAGCTGCATCCAACCCAGGAGGAGCCAGATGAAGTGGCTGCACCCCCCAAGGTTCCAAAGTCCCCACGCACACTGCGGCCTCAGAAAAACAAGCAGATGATGGGGCCTGTCAGTGTATCACCGAGATTCAGTAAAGTGTCAGTAGTCGAAAAGGGCAAAGCAATCACCACCGAACCCAACGAGGATGAAGAAGATTTGCAAGCCCTGATTGATCAGATTGAAGCACAAGATGAGGACGAAGAAGATGCGTTCCAAATACCTTCATTACCCCCATATGTCTCTCTATGGAATGGGACGACCAAGATACCAAAGGACCTAGATGTTGCGAAGAGTACACTCCAGACCCCACTTCTTCCGGATGAGATAAGTTATGATGGTTTATTGCTGGGCCGAGTACCGAGTATCAAGTTCGAAGATTGGGATCTGGCGAACAGTGACAAGTTCCCCCAATTAGCTGCGGAAAAATTGTGACTGTGGAAATGGTTGCTGGGTATGGAAAAGGTAGGCTTACTGAATCTGTGGTAGATACCCCACTATCACCGTGCAGCCATCACCATTTTTGTGATCCAACAGTTACTATGTCTAGTACATGATGGGTATCTCTAGTTGGAAGAGCCAATTCTGATTACAACTGATTTAGTACACCAGATTACTCACCTACCTATTAAAGTGAATGACCCCACAAACATAGCCAGAACAAGTAGCGATGTGGGTCTTGCAGAAATAATGAAGGCTAAATATAAGCTGGAAAAATGAAAGCGTGGGTATGTAATAGCGAGAATCAAAGATCGAGGGGTGCGGGGTGCCACCTAGCTACTAGCCAGTAAATTCATGAGGAAATTCCATGCATATGAGGTGCCAACCCCTGTCATTGCGCTTGTGGAGCAGTGTGCAGAAGGAGTCCAGTTCAACTGGGCATAGTTCTTATGCGACGAATTTCTGACAAATTGTAAGGAAGCACAGGAAAAAGGTAAGACTTTCCATTATGCATGGTTGCTACTATCAATACTTCTGGTTGCAGGAGAATTTCCGCAGGGTAGCCAGTTTCCCAGCATTGAGCACAACCTACCTGAAGTAGTGCGGTTTACCTCGCTCTAGGCTACAAAGGATGCCACAAGGGTCTGGGAGATTGTTAGGTCCCTATAATACTAGTGATTACCCCATTACTATTGTAGTTGTATCTCTTATTAATATTTTTGTGCCCCTATTGTCCCCATATTGTTATTACTGTGCCCCATAGAATTCCTCTATTGTTATTTTTGTGGCTTTATATATTATTATTGTTAGGTCAGCTGGGTTATATTGTGACTCCTTATACTCCTATATATAGAAAGGAGGTTTTGTCATTTTTATCATCCAAGAATTTTTCATTTATGTAATGTAAAGGAGGTTCCCCCCTTGAAGAGGCTGAATTCTAAGGTGTTGATATATCTTTTCTATCTTTTTGTAAGCTAGTTTCATAACATTTGGTATCAGAGCTTTGGATTCTAGGGTTTCACCGCTCCAAATAGGTCATCGTGGAATTTTTACTATAACTTTGTTTTTGCGATGTTTCAGAAGCTAAAAAACAAACCCATTTGAGACGAAATTGAACTGAACCTTGGGTCCGAATTTCAGAGCTTTTTACACTATATTTGCTGAGATATGATCTGAGGAAGCTGGTCTTTGTGCAGACTCCTGAATTACATTCCAAACAGGTGACTTGGGGAAAATCTTCATAACTTTCTCTCTGAGCATCAGATTGAAATTTCGTAAAAAGGTATAGAAATAGAACAGACTATAGTTTCTTGCGTATATTTTTCAGAGCCAAAGATCGAAACAGTGACTCGTGGCACATCGTACAAGTTCGCTCTACTGAACTAGTCTATAATCAAGTCACTGTGGGAGATTTGGCATAACTCTTCCCTGGACAATCCAATTTGGATCAGACTGGTGGCATTGGAAAGAGGACGCAGATAGATACTATAGATCGTAATTTTAGAACTAGATGATCTGAAATTACAGAGATACATCAGATTCAATATCAAGCTCCTACAAAGTGGAAAAAGGTGTGTAGTTTTTTTTAAATTTTTGCATAAGCTTGGTTTGAAAAATTAATTTGAAGGAATTCAAAGGGCATAGTAAAGAATTATTATCGGTAATTGATGCCCCAAGGAAAGAAAATGCAAACACCTAGTAGGCAACCCGAAAGCTCTAGCATGACTCATGAAGAAGAGGAAGAAATGCAATATGATATATCAAGATTACAAGACCAAGTGCAACAAGTGTCACTTGCACAAAAAGCAACAGAATCTAAGATGGATGGTTTAAAGAAAGATGTAGAAGCTAAGAAGGATGGTTTAAAGAAAAGTGTAGAAGCTAAGATGGATTGTTTAAAGACAAGCATGGAAGGTTTGAAGACAGGCATGGAAGATTTGAAGATAGATTTGAAGACAAATTTGACAAAGTTTCTACAAGAAATGCCTAGATTTGAAGACAAATTTGACAAAGTTTCTACAAGAAATGCCTACTAATGGTGAAAGGGTAGTAAAGGAAACTCATGATGAGAACAAAAGAAATGTTAATCATGATTTCATAGAATCTAA
>APFE030175859.1:0-18761 GCA_000404065.3 Pinus taeda
ATATATATTTTAAATTAAAAGACACAATGTAGTGGAATATGTGTTCCGTTATCTAAACATTTTGACTACATCTAACTATATTTAAAAAAATACAAGTACAAATATAAAATATTTTATTATTTAATTTGATTAAGTCAAAATGTTTCATTAACAATTATAATTATTAAGTATTTAATTTAATTTTAATGTTCAAATTTTCTATTTTTTAAAATAAATAAATTATTATTATTGTTAGAATTAATGCTTAATTAGTTATGTAAAATGCTGACAAAGTAGCGAGCAGATTTTGTGTTCACTGCAAAAATAAAGCAGCATATTGTTAGGGATTAAAGCAGCACATTGTAAGCATATTGTTAGGGTGGTCAGTGCTGATGGAAAGTGCTAGAAATTAGTTGTAATTGCAGTAGAGTTATTCCATAGTTGATTTTAGTAATAGTTTTACTATTTAATAATGTAGTTAATAGTTGAATCAATATATGAGATTTGCATCAGTTTCTAGCTCACACAGTCACTGTGTTTTTTAATTGTTTTATCTATATTTTGTTTTTTAATTGTTTTATCTATATTTTTTTATATGTATTGTTCTTCATGGTACCATTGGCTTCTTGATTTGCTTGAAATAATTCATTTCATATTCAACGAGTGGTATCAGAGCAGGTAAATTATTTTGGGTTAAAGTTGTATTGTTGGAATTTCGCCAAAGTTAATCATGTCGAATTCTAACGAGATGCTAGTTCCAGAATTTGATGGGAACAATTATGATTATTGGTGCATTAAGATGCTAACATTTTTTATTGGAAAAGATTTGTGGGAGATTGTTGAATCAGGATATGAGGAGCAAGCTGATTGGAATGCTCTTACAGCCAATGAAAGAACCACAAGAAAGGAAGCAAGGAAGAAGAATGCTCAAGCTTTGTTTCACATTCAGATAGCTCTTGATAAGAGCATATTTCCAAGAATATCAGGAGCAAAAACTGCCAAAGCTGCCTCGGAGACTCTACAAGAAGCTTACCAAGGTAGTGATCAATTTAAGGTGGTCAAGCTTCACACATTGAAGCGAGATTTCGAGAATTTGAAGATGCAAGAAGCTCAAAGTATCAGTGATTATTGTGTGAGAGTCAAAGATGTGGTCAATAAAATGGCTACACTTGGAGAAGATGTAAGTAATGAAGTTTTAATTTAAAAAGTATTGAGATCTTTAACACGTAGATGGAATCATGTTGCAATAATCATGGAAGAAATTAAGGATTTAACAAAACTACAATTTGATGAATTGGTTGGATCTTTGATGTCTCATGAAGAAAGATTGAAGGAAACTTTTGAAGCTCTAGAGAAAGCTTTTTCCTCTAAATTACAAATTACAAAGAATGAAGATGCAAGTAGTAGCAGCACCAAAAGCCATCAAGGTCAAGGTAAATGGCAAAACCAAAATTATTCAAGAGGTAGAGGAAGAGGTGGCTCAAGTGGAAGAGGTAGTTTCAGAGGAAGAGGTAGAGGTATATTTGATAAGAGAAATGTTCAATGTTACCATTGTAACAGGTATGGTCACTTTGAAAGAGAATGCAGATTGAAAGAAGGTAAAAATGCTAATTATGCTCAAGAAAGTGGTGAGTATCCTCGAGATCACTTATTCTTATCTTATGCCAAAGGTGAAAATACTAGTTAAGATGTTTGGTACCTCGATTCTAGATGCTCTAACCATATGACAAGGAATGAGAAGTTGTTTTCAGCAAAGGATGGAAATTTCAAATACAAGATCCAGCTTGGTGATGATAAATCATTGGAGGTTGCTTCCAAAGGAGCTATGGAGGTCCAAACAAAAGAAGGTATAAAGAGTATTCATGACATTTATTATACTCCACAATTGATGATAATTTGTTGAGTTTTGGGCAACTCTGTGAGAAAAATTAGAAAGTAGTCTTTGAAAATAAGACATGTACTATCTATGATAAGAATAAGGGAAATAGGGTTATCACTGTTGTGCCTATGACAAGAAATAGGATGTTTCCCTTGAGGTTTTATGAACATAACAACAATCTTGCTAATATGGCTTATGAGGATTCAAGTTGGTTATGGCATCTCAGGTATGGGCATTTAAATTTTCAGAGTTTGAAGTTTCTAACCTCACATGCATTAGTTTCTGGTTTTCCCAAGGTGGAAGAGCATAAGGAGGTTTGTGAAGGATGTGCTAAAGGAAAGCATGCAAGGGAAAGGTTTCCAAAGGGTAGTGCATGGAGAGCTCATCACCCACTTCACCTTGTTCATTCAGACATATGTGGTCCTATGCAGACTAAGAGTTTGGGTAAGTCATCATATTTCATCATTTTTATTGATGATTACTCACGAAATTGTTGGGTATATTTTTTGAAGGCCAAAAGTGAAGCCCTAGATACATTCAAGAAGTTCAACGCCCTTGTAGAAAATGAGAGAGAATGCAAGATCAAATGTTTGCAGACTGACCGTGGAGGAGAATTCTGCTCAAAAGCTTTCCAGAATTATTGTGATGTGAATGGCATCAAGAGGCAACATACTACAGCATACACACCCCAGCAGAATGGCATAGCTGAAACAAAAAATCGTATTGTGGTTGAAATGGCAAGATACATGCTACAAACTAAGGCATTGAGCAACTCTTATTGGGGAGATGCAGTTGCTACAGCAGTATACATCCTCAACCGTAGCCCCACCACTGCACTGGAAAATATGACTCCTTATGAAGCTTGTTATGGAAAAAAGGCTAATGTTAATCATTTCAAAGTTTTTGGTTGTTTGGCTTATGTGCATGTACTTGATCAAAATAGAAAAAAGTTAGATGCAAAGAGTGAGTTATGCATTTTTATTGGGTATAGTGAGACAAGCAAGGCTTATAAATTGTATAATCCTCTAACTAACAAGCTTATTATCTCAAGAGATGTAATTTTTATGAAGGGGGAGTTTATGGTCATCAAAAAGGCCATGTTGAGAAGACAAAATCTGTTTTGAATGATGATATAATTGTTGATAATGATCATGAGCAGCCAACTAATGTTTTTGTAACTAGTGGCTTAACTCCACCAAGTAGCCCTTCATCAATTTCTTCAACATCAAGTTCAAGTCCATCTTCTTCTCCAAGTTCTACAAGGAAGGTAAGAAGATTGAGTGATATCTATGAGAGGAGTGTAAATCAAGCACATGAAGAAAGCCCAATAGGTGAGATAGTCAATTTTGCTTTATTAGCCAAGGCTGAATTTGAACCATCATGTTTTGAAGATGCATGTACTAATGATGTTTGGATGCAAGCCATGCAATAAGAGATGGATTCCATTCAAAGGAATGACACTTGGAAGTTGACAGAGCTTCCACATGACAAGAAAAAGATTGGCACCAAATGGGTCTATAAGACTAAATTTAACAGTGATGGGAGTGTTGAAAGACACAAAGCAAGATTAGTTTCTAAATGATTCACACAGAAGTATGGAATTGATTATGAAGAGACATTTGCACCAGTAGCAAGACAGGAGACCATTAGAATGTTGATTTCATTAGCAACTCATAAAAAGTGGAGCATACATCATATGGATGTGAAAAGTTCCTTCTTGAATGGGTACTTAGAAGAGGAAATATATGTGGAGCAGCCACAAGGTTTTGAAGTGGAAGGAAAGGAGAATAATGTCTACAAGTTGAAGAAGGCTTTGTATGGCCTCAAGCAATCACCAAGAGTGTGGTATGCAAGGATTGATGGATACTTTCAGGAAAAAGGCTTCGAGAGAAGTAAGAATGATCCTACCCTTTACTACAAACAAGAAGGTATTGATATTTTAATCATTAGTTTGTATGTTGATGATCTATTGTATATGGGTAGTAGTTCTAAGATGAATGATAAATTCAAAGCTGCTATGATGAATGAATTTGAGATGAACGATCTAGGCATCATGAAATATTTTCTAGGAATGGAGGTTTATCAAAGTAAGGATGAGATTTTCATTTGTCAGACAAAGTATGCAGAGGATATGTTAAATAAATTTCATATGCTTGATTGTCATCCATCCCCTACTCCAAGTGCTCATGGAGAGGGGTTATGTAGAGATGATGGTGCTGATTTAGTTGATGAGAAAACTTACAGAAGTATTGTGGGGAGCTTGATATTTCTAACCCATACAAGGCCTGATATTACATATTCAGTTTCACTTGTTTCAAGATATATGACAAATCCATCTAAATACATATGAAGGCAGCCAAGAGGATTTTAAGGTATGTGAAAGGCACTCTAAATTTTGGTATTCATTACTACTCTTCTGAAAAGTTCAATCTTGTTGGATTTAGTGATTCAGATTGGGGAGGTAGTCTTGATGACCGTAAGTCCACATGTGGAAATTGTTTCTCTTTTGGTTCTGGTTTGATTACATGGAGCTCAAAAAAACAAAGCATTGTTGCCCTCTCATCCACAGAAGCAGAGTATGTTGCAGTTACCTCAGCAGGTACACAAGCTCTTTGGCTCAGAAAAATTTTGGAAGAAATTGGAGAAAAACAAGTTCACCCTACAGTGATTGTAATTATTATTATGTGATTTGAGTGACTCACAATGTTAAATAGGAACATTTTAACAAATTTGATATTACTAGTTGATTCATAATTTTATTATTAATTATAAATAATTATAATTATACCTTAGTGTTAGGGTAATAGATGTAAACATGATTTTTTGATGGTGCTAAATCCATTTAGGCCATTAAAAAATTATTCAAACACTCTAAAAGTTTAGTGCAACTAATGACTCTAGGGCCTCTATAGGCAAGGCATTTATAGACAAACATTTAATCCACCATACCATTACTCCATAATGGGCTAACTTAGCCCCCATGTGGACATTTAATTTAGGGTACCATTTCCCCATAATGGGCTAGAAAAGGCCTCTAAGCTCAATATATCTAATTGCATTAAAATGATTCCACTAATTCCATAGAATTCTTAAATTTGACGACTTGTTTATAAATAATGTTAGGTAAAAATCAAATATTTAAATATAAAAAATAATGAATTTGTTTTTTTTTATAATTTCAAAATTTTATTTTTATTTTTTACAATAAATTTATTCATCAATCAACCTAAATCATAAAAAAAAATTATGTAAATTAATGAAATTCATTTATATTAAATTAAATTAAATTAGTTATTCAGTTTAACCTCAAACAAAACAAAAGTAATAAAATTACAAGCACGGCTAAATGCATTGATAATAATATTACCAATATTACTTTTGGGCTTCATTACTCCATTACGAAATCTACTTCCGTTGGTGGTTTCAATAATATTACTCCATTACGAAATCTACAAATTATGAAATATATAGTACAAATTTAAAGGAATGAACTGTATATTACAGTGGCGAATTGATCATTGGTTTTGGAAATTTACAAGTATTGAACATTGGTTTTGGAAATTTACAAGTATTGAATATAAAAAAGATATATCAAGGCAAAACTTAATCATAGAAATCCAAAGTATTGAACATTGGTTTTGGAATCTTGAGAAAAAAGAGAATAAAGGAGCTCTTACAGATCTGTAATAAAAGTCAACAGCAACCCTTAAAGACGTTTGAATAAACAGAGAAATCACTAAAACTCTTAAATCTATGCTATCCTATCCCTTCAGCACTATGCTCCTTACTACTCTAATCTTCAGGTTCTGCAGCGGTAACCTCCAGAAGTTGACTCCATGCTATCCTCTGAAGAGGTTGATTGCCGGCTTTCAGGGTTTTAAGTGCCGTGATAACTTGCCCGATGTCAGAGTTTTCGTCCTGCATAACATACAACATATTGCAACATATATCAATATTGTAGATAACATATATCAATATGGATCATAACATACAACATATATCAATATTGCAACATATATCAATATGGATCAATATTGTAGATAAACAAAAACCTAAACCTAAATATATGAAGAAGGATTCAGGAAACAAACCGGAGGCACTGAAATCCAATTTCCTCCTCGCCATTCTTGAGCAGGACGCAAGTCGGATGGAGGAAAGGCAGTCAAAATACATGTGTGTGAGAAGGAAACCTCCCAGAGGTTATTATTACCTTCAGAGGCTATGAAGCCAGGCCACCAGCAATTACTTTCTCTAGCCTCTACTGCCATTCCAGGGAAGAAATCTACTGGTAGTGGTGTGCGTGGCGGAATGGGTCTTACGTGACTAAGAACCACCTCCACCAACAAATTTCCCCCCTCCCTTATAAATTTCTTAACCTTTCGCAGAGACTTTTCATTAGTTTTTAACATCTTTAAATTTATCACACAAATATTTCCGTTAATGCTTCTAACGACTCCTTCAACCCATGAACTTTTAGATCCTTCCACATCACAATACACCTCGACCTCTACTTGCATTCCTTCTTTGACAACCATTTTCCTGTAAATTAATTCCATGACATAAATAAATATTAAATTTCTAAACAAATTCTTTGGCCTAAATTACATGAGATTACATTTGTGACGCTTTCACAACCAACCAACCAACTAGTGTGGTTCATCCTTACTAAAAGTTGAACCACACTGGTTTCAAAAAGTATCACAACTGTGATGTGATTTAAGCTGAAGAATTTTTCATAAACTTGATATGGATCACATAAGCCTCAATTCAACATAAATATTTTTACAAATAAATTGCAAAACATAAATAAATATTTTTGTCACAAGCATTTGAAAATTACCTCCCCCTTGGCATAATGAATCAGGAAAAAAATCCTCGCCTAATTCTAAAAATTCAGCTGGATAGCCTCCTTCTTATAGCCACAGAAACAAAAATCTCTAACCCTCAATCTCCAAAGTGATTTCAAATTAGCGAAAATCTCCAACCCTCTCTCTTCATTAGTGTAGGTAGGGCTCCTTTTATAATTTGAAATTGAGCAAAATCCCTAACCCTCAATCCGCAACGCTTTATCTCCGACTTAAATGACGGCCAGGATTATATCTTAGCCCCACTTTATCTCCAACTTAAAAGACGGCCAGGATTATATCTTAGCCCCACTTTATCTCCAACTTAAAAGACGGCTAGGATTAAATCCTAGCCCAACTTTATCTCCAACTTAAAAGAAGGCTAGGATTAAATCCTAGCCCCATTAGGTTAACCCTATTTAAATTAATGGCTCAAATTGGATCTAAGTCACTAAAATAAGCCCCACTTTATCTCCAACTTAAAATAAGGCTAGGATTAAATCCTAGCCCCATTAGGTTAACCCTATTTAAATTAATGATTCAGATTGGATCTAAGTCACTAAAATAATTAAATATTTACCCTTTCAAATGTGTTCAACTATCTAAGAATAATTAATTCAATTAATTTATTTATTTTTACTGAGTTAAGTTTAAGAAGGAAATCTTATTAGTTGCTAGAAATTTTAAATACAAAATTAACACTTCTCATCCCAAGAAAGGGATTCTACGCCACCCAATCTATCTCACAAATGATACCCCATATCTATATTTTTGGACATCTTTGGATATGTTTAATTGCCATAGGAAATCATTTGGGTTCCCATTTGAACACCAAATAATCTTGTGACCATTTTGTAAGGCATATGGCTTCACAACTCACTATATTATTTCATGTAAGCTTTTGCTAAGTTAAGTGGTACTAAGTAGGTAATAGATGATCCTAGGTATGATGGTACTCTTCTTGTCCATTATACTCCTAACCTAATATCCATATATTTAGCCTCTAACTATACTCCACCAAGTCTAACATACAAGATTCAATACTCCATTAGATGTGTCATGTACTTGAGCAAATGTTTGAATGCTACCAAATCAACCCTCCTTGGCTCTACCATGAAATATCCAAGTGTGTTTTCAACATAAATAAACATTCCATGCAATATTGACTAGATATTACTCTAATCACCTCCTCATCAAAGAGATTGAAGGAATATCTCACTCCTCCTCCTCATTACAAAACTATGCCCTTAATGCTAGTGCTATGGATCCCTCCTCATTCTTGAGAATATCTTTCTCTAGATCCTCTAACACTAATATATTCCACACATGCAACCTGCTAAAGGTCTTGTACCCTCTAACCTGTGAAGTATTATTGTATCAAACAAACATCCCCTTTCTTACTAAGGCTCCATTTATAATACTTTTCTCAAATGGTATGTGGACATTAAATGTATCACCAAAGATGAGAAATTGGGTCTACTCAATTTCACTCCTTTGAAATCCTACTAAGCATTCTAGTCCCCTAAAATATTTTGAGGACACATGTTTTGTAAATGCACAAATGTGTTGCAAGTATCTACCCCAAAGAACATAGGCAAATTCTTATCGTGGATCAAATCCCTCATTGCCCACACGAAGGCCTTATTTTTCCTTCCAATAAATCCATTCTACTTTGGATTATATGGCAATGTCAACCCTTGTTCTATTCCTCTCTCCTTACACAAATTCTCAAATTTGTTGGAGGGATACTCACTCCCATTATATCATCTAAAAAAAATTATTTTCTTCCCAATTTGGTTTTACACAAGCACCTTAAACTCTTGAAACTCACTCAACACCTCATGCAAGGCCTCTAAGAATTATGTACATAACCTTAGAGACATAATTACTATAAATGTCACATAATATAAATATCATGTCACAAAATCCATTGGCATAGGACCATACACATTATAATGAGTCAAGTGGGACACACCCTTGGACCTTCTATCATTGAACAAAAATGTAGCACTGTGATATTTTTGAAGTGCACATCCCTTACTCACTCCATCCTTATATACATTCAATTTTGAAAGACCACTCAACATATCTAAAGCACTGTAGTGAAACTCACCCATCCCCTTGTTTCATAGCTCACATATGTTGCGTTATCCCCTAAAATGTCCCACACTGAGGAGGAGATGGAAAGAGGTAACTTCAAACCACTTGCTGTTCAAAAACTAGCCCTTCTAAACAAGAGAGTGATCTCTCTAAGGATTTCTCACTCAATGACTCCAAGAGAAATATATTTTAGGCTAGATGTATAGGTTTTGTTTGAGTGTTTGGAATTTAGGGTTTTTAGGTTGCTTGACGAAAAATGAGAGCAAGAAATTAGATCAAAGTGTTAAAGGTTTGTAGTGGTGGGAATAAAAAGGAGCAAGATAACAATGTTTGTGGTGGATTAGAGATTTTGATCAATGTATTATAGGGTCTCAAACTTTAAAAAATCTTAATGAGCATGTATTAGCATGAATTCATTAATCTAGAAGAAGAAATACATAAACATGATTTCCCACATAAACAAAGCTTTGAATAAAATAATTATTCCTATATGATCGTAAGTAGTAAAATCACATGAAGAAAGATAAACATGTTAAGAGATATGGATTCATAAATAAATAAGAAAGTGATAGAGAAGGGAAACAACACCACAAACTCATTGAACAAGTATTCTTGAAAAATAGTTGCAATTGCTCCTTTATTAACTCTACGAAAGCATAAATATACAAGTCCCATCATTTCAAGTCCAACCCTTCTCATTAAATGAGAAATGATAAACTCAAACCAGCCATTTCCCCACCTTCAAGGGTGGAATCCCTAAGTGGTGGAACAATTCCCAAGAATCTCTTAACCAACAAGAGAGAGTGAGAAGGTCAAACAAAAACTCTTGTCTTGGACTTTCATTTCAGTTTTGATTCATTTATGAGGCCTAATTAAGCACAAAAGCAAAGTATCACGCTAACTTATTCCATAACTACATCATGAAGTATTTAAAATATCAAAATTACATCACAAAACCAAGATCTCACGAAAATGAACTCAAAAAGACAAATGAACTCAAAAAGCTAGCGACACTTATAAGCTTAGCGCATTGATCTATAATTGGAAGCCTTCGAGAAATCAATTTTTAAAACTAAGAGAATGGTGAACTAAAATTTCTTGTCTTGTTTCTGGAATAACTTGAATTTTTGCAAATGACCCATAGGAAGGCCTTCAAAAATTGATTCTCCTAAGGTGGCTATATAAGTGCAGCTCCTCCTTCAAATAGTGGTAGAAAGTGACCTTTTTACTTATTTTTCTCCTAATGAGTTTGTTAACATGATTCAAAAAGGAGATATATGAGATCCTTACGTCAATATCTATAGAGGGATATAAAGTTTTTGGCATTTGGATATATGATATGAAATTGTAGCCCCAAGGCACTACGCTTATAACTTTCACTATGTTTTTAAAACAGTCAAAAATCACCAAAATTTTGAAAATGACAAAAAATTTCCAAATCTTCTCAAAATTGCAGAGTGAAGGTATAATGTGATATGCAATGCCATGAGGGAGGCCTCAGAATGAAAATAGAGCTTCTCTTTTTTCCTTTTGACCTATTAGGTTTTCCTTGAGCTTGCACTTCAAATGCTTGATTTTAACTTGGGATATTTTGTTTATTGTGTAGTAATGCATAGCCATATGCCTCTGCACGTTATTGGCCATGTTTTCCTTCTTGAGGAGATTCTCAAGGTGTCCATTGTTCTTATCAAGCCAATATACCTTACCTTCATTCATTTCTCTATTGATTAGGTCATCTACCATAATCTGTTCTTTTGGTAGAGAAACATCCCTTTGTAACTTAAGGGTTGTCTTTGATGCTTTTGTTATTCATCTCCTTAATGTAGTTTGTTTTCCTTTACCTTTTGACACTTTCATTTTAGCCACTTCTTTTCCCTTTGCATCTTTCTTCTTTGAAACAACTCCTTATTTATCTTGGATCATTTGGTTCACTTTCAATTGCATATTCTCTTGCAACAAGAATGTTATTAGAGAATTTGACTCTACCAATTTGCCTTCCAATCTCTTGATCTTAGCCTCCTTATCCCTCATGATCTCGTCTTCAATTCTCATATTCTTTCTCCATATGTGACATATTTTTACCACGATGAGAGGACTCCTCATGTTGTGAGGAAACTGTTTGTTCACATGTTGTAGGCTTGGCCCTTTCAACAATCCTTTGAGAAAACATAAGCATATCACCTCTTGCATTTGTCTCAGACAATTGTCCTGTGTCTTTCCTCTTGGTTGGTTCCTCTTGGTTGGTTTAGTTGAAGGAGAAACCTCTTACTGCACTCGTGAGCTTGAAGGTGTTGTTTCATCACTAGACGTGGGTGAAGAAGATGGAGGAAAATATCAACTTGAAAAGTGATCCGAAGATAGATTTTCCTATGCTAACTCATGAAAAGCCACCACTTTCACTAAGCCATGAAGAAACAAACTAGTATGGTGATTCTCTCTGAGATTTTGCACCTTTTCTCTCATTTTAATTAGACTTTTGTACAAATAATGAGACAAATTGATTTGTTGAACACTGGAGAAATGCATCAAAATCTTCATGTAGTACTTACACACCTGAGAATATCTATTCTCACATGTGAAGTTCTTCATGATCATTTTCATGAGAGGGGTATGTCTATCCAAAAAAATGTTTGAATGGAAAAATATATGTTGGAGCTCCCTTGTATGGTGCCTTCACATACATCCTATAATTTTTAAGGTCAAGGTATTCTCTCTTGAACCAAATATTTCCAATGTTTAGAATCCATGCAGTTGCAAAGATAATTTTCCTTGAAATAGTGAATTAAACTCCTCCTATGGTCACTTTGTCCTTTTTAATTTTGGTGGCAAAAGCACTAGTCAATTGGTCATGATACTTCAATTCTTTGGAAAAATGTAAGGCAACATTCATATTCAAATGATTTTCTAAATAAGGGAGATGATAAGATGTGATGGGTTGATGTAGGTTCATGTTTGATGACATGTCCACCCCTATGCTTCCTTTGTTTAGAGTTTTCAGATTCCATGTCAACATTTAGCTCTTAGGATAGAAACTAGGGTTTTGACTATGCGAAAACGCAGGATTGTAAATAAATGTAAGGGGGTTTAAAGGAAATGAAAAGATTCCAAGAAAATTTTGGGGGATAGTGATGGAGTTTAAGAAGCTAGAGAAAGTGGAATTACATGATTTGGGAGAGTGGAAGGTTTCCAAACAAGGAAAACAGAGTCCTATAGTTTAAAAGGTGTAGTTTGTTTAGGGATTAGGTAGAAATGATGAATTTTGAGAGTGGATTTCATGGAGAATGTCTATGAGGGTGTGCTTAGGATATATAATGGTGTATAAAGAGATGGATATAGGTTTTAGTAGCACTTTAACATGAAAATAATGAAAACCTTGTTAATTATATTCCAAAAATGCTAGGAAGTAGACATGAGGCATAACAAACATAGTTGAGAGGAATGAGAGAAGATTTCAACCTTAAGATAGACCACCAACCTGTATTAGTAGTAGAACAATGTTAAAATGATGAAGGAAACAACTGCAGGGGGCTCACAACCTTGGAGAGATGATGGAGCACCTCCATGGTATATGCGTAGCAGAAACATAGTTATTTGTGTAGCACAGTTTGATAACTCGAGTTATTGATGCAAAAAACTCTCTTTGCATGAAAGGATCACCTTGATTGGATGAGATGGAGTGTTGGAAAGTTGAATGAGAAAACAGGGAGTGAATGAGAGTGAGTGATGACCCTTTATAAGTGGAGAAAATTGATTTTCCCTTTGCAAAATGATAGTGGACCCACAGTAACATTTTTACTTGGACATGAAACTTTAGTTTTATAATTTGATGATGGTATTTATTTTGAGAAAATGAAATAAACAACATGACTTTAAAACCTTGGTTACCAATTTGATCTCTACTATTCCTCATAATATGATTTGTTATAATATGATATGTTATGCCATGAGGGAGGCGTGAGAGAGTAAATCGAGATTCCCTTTTTCCACTTGGCCTGTTAGGTTTTCATTGAGCTTGCTCTTCAAATGCTTGACTCTAACTTGGGATATTTTGTTTATTGTGTAGTCATGCATAACCATATGCCTTGGAAAGTTATTGGCCATGTTTTCCTTCCTGAGGAGCTTCTCAAGGTGTCCATTGATCTTATCAAGCCAATATACCCTATCTTCATTGATTTCTATAATGATTAGGTCATCTACCATAATCTCTTCTTTTGGTGGAGAAACCTCACTTTGTAGCTCAAGTGCTATCTTAGATGATCTTGTTCTTGGTCTCCCTAATGTACTTTGTTTTCCTTTACCTTTTAACACTTTTATTTTAGCCACTGCTTTCGCCCTTGCATCTTCCTTCCTTGAAACAACTCCCCGTTTATCTTGGATCATTTGGTTCACTTTCAATTGCATATTCTCTTGTTACAAGAATGTTATTAGAGTATTTACCTCTACCAATTTTCCTTCCAATCTCTTGATCTTAGCCTCCTTATCCCTTATGATCTCATCTTCAATTCTATCCTAATATACTTTCTCCATATCTGACATATTTGTACCTCGATGAGAGGACTCCTCATGCTTTGAGAAAATTGTTTGTTCACATGTTGTAGGCTTGGCCCTTTCAATAATCCTTTGAGAAAACACAAGCCTATCACCTCTCGCATATGTCTCAAATAATTCTACCCTGTCCTTCGTCTAGGTTGGTCTGCTTGAAGAAGCAACCTCTTACCGCACTCATGATCTTGAAGGTGTTTTTTCACCACTAGACCTAGGAGAAGAATATGGAGGAAAAGATCAACTTGAAAAGTGATCCCAAGAGAGATTTTCTTGTGCTAACTCATGAAATGCTAGCACTTTCACTAAGCCATGATGAAACAAACTAGTATGGTGATTCTCTCTGAGCTTTTGCACCATTTCTCTCATTTTAATCACACTTTTGTACAAATAATGAGACAAATTGATTTTCTGAACATTAGTGAAATTCATCAAAAGCTTCATCTGTTACTTATACACCCTAGAATATTTACTCTCACATGTGAATTTCTTCATGATCATTTTCATCAAAGGGGTATATCTATCCAAAAAATGCTTGAATGGAAAAATATATGTTGAAGCTACCTTGTATGGTTCCTTTAGGTACTTCTTGTAATTTTGAAGGTCAAGGTATTCTCTCTTCAACCAAATCTCTCGAGCATCTGGAATCCCTGCAGCTGCAGAGATAATTTTGCAAGAAACATTGAATTAAGCTCATGCTATGGTCACTTTGTTCTTTTTAAGTTTGGTGGCAAAAGCACTAGTCCATTGGTCGTGATACTGCAATTCTTCAATTCTTTGGAAAAATGTAATATAATGTGCATCTTCAAATGATTTTATAATGAAGGGAGATGAGTAGACCTCATGGGTTGATGTAGGTTCATGTACGGTCACATGTACACCCCTATGCTTCCTTTGTTCACAGTTTTCAGATTCCATGTCAACATTTAGCTCTTAGGATAGAAACTAGGGTTTGACTATGAGAAAAAACGCAATTGTCAATAAATGTGTGGAGTTTTAGGGAAATGAGGGGGATAGGGATATGAAAAAATTCCAAGAAAATTTGAGGGGATAGTGAGGGAGTTTAGGAAGTTAATAAAAGTGGAATTACAGGATTTGGGTGAGTGGAAGGTTTCCAAATAAGGAAAAGAGAGACGTGTAGTTTAAAAGGTGTAGTTTATCCACGGTTTAGGTAGAATTGATGAATTTTGAGAGTTGATTTGATGGAGAATGTCTAGGAGGGTTAGTTTAGGATATATGATGGTGTAAAAATAGATGGATATAGATTTTAGCAGCCCTTTGACATGAAAGTAATGAAAACCTTGTTAACGATATTCCAAAAACCCGAGGAGGTAGACATGAGGCATAACAAGCACAACATAGAGGAATGAGACAAGATTTAAACCTTAAGATAGACCACCAACATGTATTAGAAGTAGAACAATGTTAAAATGATGGAGGAAACTATTTCGGGGTGATCACAACCTTGGATAGCTAATGGAGGAGCTTTGTGGTATATGCATAGTAGAAACATAGTTATTTGCGTAACACGGTTTGAGAACTCGAGTTATGGATGAAAAAAACTCTCTTTGTATGAAATAATCACCTTGATTAGATGAGATGGAGTGTTGGAAATTTAAATGGGCAAATTGGAAGTGAATAAGAGTGAGTGATGACCCTTTATAAGTGGAGAAAATTGATTTTCCCTTTGCAAAATGACAGTGGACCAACCATAATGAGTTTTTTCGAAAATAGTGGGAGTTAATTTAGTGCATTTTGGATGGAGACTTGGCTAAGGAGGAGCAAAAACAGCGGGAGCATGTGGTGATAGTTCAGAGGATAGCAGAGACAGTTTCTGATGGAGGGCAGCAAAGGAGGGAGCTCGGCTCCCTCCTACAAGGACGCGGTATCCAGCAAAGGAAAAACAATGGATTTAAACAACAAAGGTGTCACTGGGGAAAAAAACAGAGATGATGATAAGGGGACAGAGGGGACTAAGATCAAGGTAAACAGTAGCATAAGGGACAAGGAGGAAGAAGACAAAACTCTTGGTTCACAAAACCAAGGTAAAAGGGACCATGCAAGCCTAAATTTGAAATCACTCCAAGAGTAATATTAAATGATCCTGCTCTGCAAGCATACAGAGAACACATGGCAAACTATGCCATTGTTTATAAGTTCATGGGACTATGGCCCACTGAAAAAGCTTTACAAATGTGGATCAAGTATCATTGGAAGCCCAAAGGAAGCATTGACCTACACCTTGGGTCAAAGGGATTCTTCACACTCGTGTTCTCAAACGTTGAAGACAAAGACAAAATATTCGAAGGAGGACCCTACTTTTATGCAACAGCTGGTCCCTATATGAGGCCTTGGATGATGAACTTCATCTGAGAGCAGGAGACCTTCACCTCAGTTCCAGTATGGGTAAGGCTATATTCTCTACCTCTTGATTATTGGCAAACTGAATCGCTAGTAGCTATTGGTAATAAACTAGGACGTTTTGTCAAAGTTTCTGAAGCGAGAAGAAGAGGGAAATATACTTCCTTTGTAAGAATATGTGTGGAAATGGATCTATCAGAAGCTTTTCCGGATGAGGCTAATTTGGATGTTTTTGATGAAAAGTGGGTGCAGACCGTGGACTACGAGCATATCCCATTCAGATGCCATATATGCCATGAACATGGACATCTCTTTATAGATTGCCCTCTCGATAAAGTAGACAACAAATAATACCTCAATAATTTGAAGGATACATAAAGCTTTCAGAAAGTGGCAAGCAGAAGTAAAGGGGGGAAAAAGGGAATGAAGCAACAACAAAACGAAAGGCAGAAAGTCTTTCAGAACAAGTTTCAAGTGTTGGATGAGAATGAAGAAAACACGAAATATGATCTATCTCATGAGAAAGATCCTAATGAAAAAGAAAAGGAAGAAGATAGAAAACACTCTCAAGATATGGTACAACAAAATGAGACTACTATGAGTGATGCAGAAATGGAAATGGGCTAGGAAATGACTTAAAGCGAAATAGATCTGGAAGATCATGAATTACAGGAAATTCTAGACAAGGAAAACATGGATCTGGAAGGATTCTTGAGGCAAGGATCCAAGGGACGAATATAATCAATACCTCTGGAAGAATTCTCTCAGATACAATAGTTATTTTTATGGAAAACCTAGGAAAGAGGGTCGGATAAAGGTAAAAGTATTCACAAGTAGGAGCACAAAGGTGCGTAAACTATGAAATCAACTCCAGGATTAGCATCTAGAAATCCAGGAAAGAATAGGGGCAGGAAAAATAAAAATGAGTTCTTGATGCAGTGTGGAAAGATAATGATAGATTCGGGTAAGATGAAAGACCTAACCAGGTACTCTTTCACAAATCTTTAATTATGAATTTCATATCTTGGAATATCATAGGTCTAGGCAGTAAAAAAAAACAAAGAATGTTAGGGAAGAGAATGAAACTAGCAACACTGGATATAATCTTTATTCAGGAAACAAAATGTTCCATTCAAAAGTTAAAGAAAATACATAGAAAATGGATGTACAGATTTGAGTTTCTTGAAGTGAAAGGAGAAAACAAAGTGGGTGACATATTCACTCTATGGAACCCCCATAGAAATAGTATATTAGATGCGGATGCATCAAGAAATTATCTTTCTGTAATTTTTAAACAAGTGAGAGTTGTGGACACTTTACTCGCCACAAATGTTTATGGGCCACAAAGAATAGATGAGAAACTAAGACTACTAAACTCCTTGGCAGAGCTCAGAAGAAGACATGAAGAAATACCTTGGGTCTTGGGAGGAGATTTTAATATGATTAAATCACTTTCAGAAAAAAAAGGAGACATCAGATTGCTAAATAAAGAGTCTGAATTGTTCCAAACCTTTACAAATGATATGAATCTGGTTGACTCGGCAATGCATAATGGCCTTTATACTTGGAACAACAAAAGAGGAGGTGAGGCTGAGGTCACCTCCAAGTTAGATAGATTTTTTTTATCTCAGAGGAGCTTATGCTATCAAATAGAGAGATAACAACTAAGGTTCTCCCCTTTGGAGGTTGTGATCACTGGCCGATACAATTAGAACTCAAGGGGTTTAGTTCTCCCAAAAACAGACCCTTCAGGTTTGAGAATATCTTGTTGTCCCACCCCAATTTCATCAACAACATTGAAACATGGTGGGCAGAAGATCTGCAGATCCATGGCATGAATATGTTCATCCTACACAAAAGACTTCAGCGTATTAAATTCAGACTCAAAGAATGGAAGAAGGAGGTCTTTGGCCACAACTTTGTGGAGAAAAGGCAGTGGAAGCCTAACTACAGGAACTCAATCAAGCATTGATCACAAAGGGTTTTGATAATGAAAAAAGTGAGCAAGTTGATAAACACCATCAAGAATGGGAGAAATTCTGCCAACAATAGGAAATATTTTGGAGGAAAAATTCTCGAATTCAATGGCTCAAAGAAGGGGATCGTAATACTAATTTTTTTCATAAATCCACTATAGCGAATAGGGCTCACAACAGAATCTCTATGATTTTTAATAACAAAGGGTAGCTCCAAACCTCTCACAAGAGTATTGAAGAAGTGTTGGCTCAACATTTCAGAAGTATCACTAAGGAAAATATTCCAGACACGGAGGAGTGCATCAGAGAAATTGCAGAAAACATCCCTAAGTTGGTGACTAGCGCTAAGATCCACTATTGCAGCAATAATGCTGCAACTCCTGGGACTCCCTTCTATACTTTTATCAACGCGGTAGTTCGTAACAAACTTGGAAGCGACAGTACTGTATGCACAAGTACTAGCTCTTGCCGCAACTGTCACTTGGTTAGCTAGCACAAGTTCGCTAGGGGCTCAAGCCAACTTATATGAGCTTTGAGAAGAAGCTTGTTAACTGATGGATGGAAGCTAACTCTAAGGAAGCTAATCTTCTTGCGAAAAGAATTTGAAAACTGAAGGAAAGCACAAACCCTAGCAAACCATAATTCTACGAGCTAGTCCTACTGATGCAAAGAAGAGAATACAAGCTACTAAAAGAGATGCCATTACTTCTAGGAAGGTAAAATACACGTGTCTAGACTACCTCTATCTGAAGAAAACATATTTTTGTATTTTTGAATCGGTCGTCAAATTGCTCATGCATAGGCTTTCACTATTCTTGACTTTGCAGAGGTGGATCGATGAGGAGAAATGCTTGGAAGAGGTCGGGAAGGTTAAGAGAGGGCCTATGGTGTCCCTAACACCCTTTGAGAGAGTTTCACAGATTTATGGCTATCAATAAACCTCATATGTGAGCTTCTACAGGAAGTGTGCAAGGGTTCTACATGATGTTTAGGAATTTCTATAGGAAGTTTAGAAATGGGATTTTGGAGGATGGATGAGTGAGTAAAGATGAAGGAATGGGTATGGAGGTAGATAGGGGT
>APFE030175860.1:0-15008 GCA_000404065.3 Pinus taeda
GATAGTTAACTACTGTAGGATTAAAAGTCTCAGAATGATAACATATGGGTTTACCGTGTTGTGTCAACACTGCTCCCATGGCATAGTCACTAGCATCTATTTGGATCTCAAACGGTCTTTGTAGATCCGGCAGTGCTGGTACAGGTGCTGTACTGATATTTTCTTTCAAGGTGTCGAAGGCTTTCTGATGTTTGCCTCCCCACTGAAACACCTTGTTCAATCCTGTCAAAGCATGTAAGGGAGTTGCAATTGAGGAAAAATTAGAAATGAACTTCCTCCAATATTGTGCTGCTCCTAAGAAGCTTCTCAACTATGTAGCAGACTTAGGTTTAGGCCAGTTTACAATGACTACCACTTTAGAGGGATCTATTTTCAATTCACCGCCCCCTACTATATGACCCATATAATTTAGAGATGTTTTGCCAAATTCACATTTTGAGAGCTTAACATAAATTTTTTCTCTTTTCAAAACATCTAATGTCTGCTTAACATGCTTTAAGTGTTATTCCCACATTTTACTAAAAATTAGAATGTCATCCAGGTACATAATAACAAAATCATCAAGAAAAGGCCTGAGTACATCATTTAATAATCTCATGAAAGTAGCAGGAGCATTGGTCAATCAAAAAGGCATAACCAGCCACTCATACAATCCCTGCTTTGTTTTGAAAGCAGTCTTCCATGCATCTTGCTCTGCAACTCTGACCTGATGTATCCACTATGCAAATCCAACTTGGTGAAATAAACCACTTCCTTCAATTGATCTAAAAGATCATCTATGCGAGGAAGGGGATAACGATTTTTGATTGTTATCTTATTCAACGCTCGGTAGTCAATGCAAATTATCCACGAGCCATCTTTCTTTCTCACCAAAATGATTGGTGACCCACATGGTGATGTGCTAGGCCTGATGAATCCCTTCTTGAGCAACTCCTACACTTGCTTCTTGATTTCAACATTCTCTAAAGTAGACAACCTGTACATCCCAATTTTAGGCAATGGTACATCTTGCTACAAAATAATATCATGTACTATTTCCTTTTTGGGTGGCAGACCTTTAGGTTCCTGAAATAGGACATCATCCTCTGAAATAATGTTTTCTATATCAACTTGTTGCTGAGCATTACAACCCTCAAGTACATTGGTTTTATCAGGTTTCTTTTCCCTTACAACCATTAGTAAGAATTGTTTGCATGAATTTATCATTCTTTTCATTTGCCTAGAATTTATGAGAGTATAATTATTCTTGAGCTTGTGAGCTCTTAAAAAGTATTCGATTCCATCTTTAACAAGTAGATACTTTTTCTCAGCTCTATAGAAAATAGCCTTTCTATCATACAAGTAAGGACTTCCTAAAACAATTCCACATATTATATCCAAAGGAATTATGTCTAACTCAACCTCATCTACAAATGCTGACCCAAAAGAAAACTTGAGTTTACATTGTCTAGTCACTTGTACTTATGCTTTATCATTCAACCATCCTAATAGGTATGGTTTCTTGTGAGGTGTAGGTGCTAATCCCAATTTCTTTACAATTTCTTCAGAAATCAAATTTACTTGTGAGCCACTATCAAACAAAGTATCAATCTTTTGATGTTTGGAAATAACTCGAATATGAAAAAGCTCATGTCTTTTTCTCTCATGTTCTTCATCAATAATAGTTTGAGTTGAATTACTAGTAGATGCTTCAGAATTCTTACATTATACCTGTGGTTGCAATGATTGTTTCATCTCTCGAGTCTGACCCCAAATCTTTCTGAATAGCTGCAGAAGTCTTCTTCTTCTTGCCCTCGGACTTCTTAGGTCTCAGCTCTAGATTCAAAATCCAACAACACTCATCATCATGCCCCTTCTTTTTACAGTGAGTGCATGAAGCTTTGCTTTTCCGTGGGATTAAAAATGAGGATGGTATGCCTCATGTAGCTGTGTAGACCACCAATGTACTTCAAAAGAGTCTCTGGTGAGTCTAAGGAGATCCCTAGAATCAACACTCTCTTTCTAAATTCTTGAGTACACCCTTGCACACTTTGCCCTTTCAACTGCCGAAGAGTTTGCCAACTTATCATGGATTTTTGCATATAGGCCAATGGATAGAACCACTTCTTAATCACAGAAACAAAGTCACTCCAGACAAAGATAGTCTTACCATGTCTCTTTATGTTAGCTTGGGTTCAGCCTTCCCATCAAACCAAGGCAGTGCCTCCTAGGCATAGGTTTGCCAGCTGAATTTTGGTCTTGTTTGAGTCGTTGTTTTGCACTCTGCAATACACATCAATTTGTCTAATCCAGTTGTCCAACTTTTTAGCATTTAGCTCTCCATCATATATAGGAAAATCAAATTTAACATCTGGCTTAATCAAAGATGCTTTCTTATTATGCACAGGGCTATTAGGAGGTGTGAGAAAGCTTTCCTCTTTCCCTTTTCCTTTTGATTGGTCATGGGAATGAGACTCTTCTTCTTCTTTATCTTGTTTAGAAACTAATGAATCTTCATCCTTATGCTTTCTAAAGTCCCTATACATTTCTTCTACCATAGACTTTATAGCTAGGAAACTCTCCATGAATTGAGGGTTTGGCCCCATAGAACCTTCCTCTGACATTGTCTTCCGAGGATAGACTCTCCCAATTTTAGGATTAGTTTCAACCAACTCTCCTTCTCCTAATTTGAGCTTTGATCTAGTGAGCATTCAACAACTTATCCAACACAAGCTTGTCTAACCTTACAACCTTTTTCTCTGATACCACTTCATCTGATAATCACCCTATGAGTGACCTCAGTTAAAGATTTATTAAATGAAGGTATTACAGACTCATGTGTTGGTGTATTTCTATGTTATTTAAGCAACAGATCGATCAGATTGCCAATACATAGATAATTAAATGGAAAGACAACAGAGAAATACAGTAAGAAAATACAAGAACGCAAGAAATTAATAAGGAGTTCACCGTATTCTCCAGGGCTACATCTCCGGTCCAGATTTCAATGGCGGCCTTGTTTTATTGTGCCTTTAAGCAGAGAATTACAATACAGGGACTCAGTGTGAGTTCTCCTGAAGCAGGCTTTGCTTGGCAGGGTGGTTCTTGGATTCCCCAAGCCATTGGAGTACACAGACTCTTCTTCTTCCCACCAGCTATGTGACCTTCTGGTCTTCAGTGGAAAGAGCCAAATGTGGTGCTCAATCCGGACAGATTCCTCTATGGGGTGGCTTGAATATCTCAAGCTCTTTGGTGCTCGTTGCTGCCACTGGTTAGCTCGACCCTTTGTCCTTTTTGATTTTTCTTTACTACCTTCTTCTCTGGTTTCTATCTCTCAGTGTTCAGTCCTCCTCTCGGTGTTCACTCTGACTGACTCCAACTGTGTATTCTATCTTTGTTCATGGTTTTCAGCCATTCGTTCCAATGCCTATTTGGTTCCTCGTCTGCCTCTGTCGATTCACCTTTTGCAGCTGCACTTGGAGTTCCCTGTTTCGTGTCATCATGAGCGCTCAAGGAGTGGCCACATGTCCTCCTCTAAATGGTGCCATCCTGCTTCATTGGTTTGTTTCTTCAGTTATGTCGTGGATGCGTTCTTCCTCCATCAGGCGGTCAAATAGGTTCCAAATCCTTCTAAAACACGGCTAATTCTTTCGTCAATTCCGCTTCCCCCCATTGGGCTTGATCTCCGCCATTCGATCTGGGGCGTCCAGATCCGACGCCATACACACGTCCCACGCGGTTGACTTGTTCGACCGATAGCACGTGATCAACGACTGTCTTCTCTCACCTCCGCTTGCCATGCATCCAAAAACCTCTTACTATTTGTGGGCACCCTGATCAATGCCATCGGTTTTCCAGAGCACAGGTCTCGCCTTTGTACGTTAGCACTTTTCGCTTTTCTGCCTGCGGTTCTCCGGTTCCCCCACGCGACTGAGTGCTCAGGCCTTTCCTTCATTATCACCCTATTCCCCTAGCTATGCACGATTAGCGCTAATCGTGCATCAAAAACCTCCTTACTTTCCTGATCTGGGCCTCCCAGGGGCTACTTCGACCTCCCGTGCAGTCTCCATGGGCCTCAGTCAGCGCTCTTTGACCAAGGTCCTCGTCGTTCCACGCTGTCTGCCATTGCCACTAGTTCAGGGTGTTTTTGATCGCTGTTTTGGAATTTTTAGAGATTTTTCCCGACCTGATACATTCATGGTTCTTTGACAGTTCTTGATGGATCCAATTCGGATCACTGAATTAAAATTGAAAATTAAAATTTGAATTTGGTCCTAGCCGCTATTTGAAAAATAATTAATTAATTCATCTTGAGTTAATTAGTTGGAGAAAATCAAACATGAAGTCTTTGTGAAGACATGCAACAATTATCCCTTTGATTGAGGAAGTTATCCCTTAATTAAGGAGATAAGGATGAGTTGTATTTGAGTTTTAATTAGTTAGCTCAGTTAACTAAGCTAAGTCCAATTAAATTAGTTCCAAATAGTTTGTGGAACTAATTGTGAGTTCAGTTAGTTAATGCATGCATGTATGCAAATAGTGTTCTCCAGATAACTGAATATTTTCTCATAAATAACTCATGCATGTCAGTTTAGAGAAAGGCCCAGTTGATATTAAAGGAAGAGACAATGTACTACCAGTTGCTAGAATATTCCCATGTGAATATCTCTTGCATGCAGAAGGAATTCATTCCTTGAGGATTGCATAGTTACTACAGAGGTCAGAGCAGTGCGTGAGGTAATTATTACATAGGTGACAACTTGAGGACCTAGGAGAAACTGCGCAAGGAAATAGGAGGCTTGGAAGATTTAAGGAAGGCATATGTGTTGTATATTATGTCTACGAGCAGCAGTGAGGTATTGTACTGAGAGATGGATAGCTTGAGAGCTAAATCTTTGTGTAATCGTGAGATATTTCCACTTGTATGATAATACAGTATGCAGGGTTTTTAGTTGAGTCTTTCCCCAGAGTATTCTTCTGTGTTTCATGTGTGATTGAATATTCTTCTCTGTTATATGTGTTCTATTTGATCTTGCTCAAAGTTAATTAAGCTTCCACAAGTTTGATTGTAGAAGTAGATTAAGTATTTTGCTTTAGTACATTGCATAATTAGTTTAATCTACAGTGAAATTTCTACATGGTATCAGAGCAAAGGTGATCAAAGCGGAGAACAATATACAAAGAAGGTAGAAGTTCAAAGTTTGAATTTCTTGATTGTAGGTACAAAATCGATTTCTTATGACATCTCAAAGTTCACCACTGGCGTTCAATGGCTTGAGACTCAGGTATGCCCTAGATGGTAGCTCAAATTACATAGCATGGAAGGATCGCATGGAAGTGGTATCAGAGGACAATGGTTTGAAGGACTTCATTGATCAAGAAGTCCCCAAGAACGTAGCAGCTAATGCCCAAGAATTGGTGGAATGGAAGAAATGTGTGGTGAGAGCAAGGAGGATTCTTCTAGAGGGAGTTCGAGACCATATTGTCTCAAGTCTCCATGGGAATGAGACTCCTTTTTCAATGTGGAAGACATTGAAGGATCTATATTAGAAAAGTAGCAACCAGAGGAAGCTGGTGCTAAAGGAAAAGCTTCGGAAAATCAAGTTTGAAAAGGGCGACACGATATCTACATATTTGAACAATCTCACCACCTGCAGAGATGAGCTTGGAAGTGTAGGAATCACAACAATTGATGATGATATGGTGAGTCTTACTCTCCTCGGTCTTCCTAAGAGTTGGCATAGCTACCAGGACTCAGTGAATGGAAGAGAGAAAATTCTAGATTGGGAATGACTGTGGTCAGATTTAATGTGGGAGGACATCAGGAGAAGCACTAGAGATGCTTCTTCATCAAAGGATGATAATGAAGAAAATCTAGCCTTAGCAAGTAAGGCACGAAAAGGGAAAGGGAAGTCTTCCCATTCCAAATTGAGTTCTTCCCATGGTGGGAAGAAGATTGACAAATCTAAAGTGAGATGCTTTAATTATCATGAGGTGGGCCATTATGTAACTAATTGTCCATTGAAGAAATCCAAGAAGGGATCCTCGAAAGGATCAGATGGTGAGGCACTGGCCTCACAGTTCGAATTGGATTTTACCTTCATTGCATGCATGGTTTCATCGATGGTGGGTTGTGTTTGGTACCTGGACAATGGAGCCTCATTCCACATGACCGATGATAAGAGTTTATTCAGTACCTTGGAGGAGAAAGACCTCCAAATGTGCATAGAGATGGGCAATGATGGAAAATACCGTGTTTCAAGTGAAGGTACTGTTGTGTTTTAGAGGGAGCATGGAGCTCCTCTCACCCTAACTGATGTAAAGTATGTGCCTGGACTGAAGAAAAGCTTGGTATCGGTTGTGATGTTGGAAGACAAAGGTTATGATGTAGTCTTCAATAAAGGAAAGGCGTTCTTGAGACACATAGCCATGGCTCAGACTAAGAGGATTGGGATTCAAGTGAAGAATCCCTACAAGCTGGAGGTAGATGAATGTGCTGCATTGAGTTCCAAATTAGAATTGGTGCAAAGCCAAGGTATTGGTGAGTTATGGCATAGAAGGTTGGGCCACTTGCACCATGGGGTCTTGAAGATCATGCAGCAGATTTCTACCGAACTTCTCAAAGGTAAACTTGAGCAAGTGGACACATTCAAACGTTATACCTTAGGTAAGTATGCAAACTATTCATTTCATGATTGAGACAGTGGAGTTGAAGCAATCTTGGAGCAAGTTCATACAGATTTGTGTGGGCCATTCTCAACAGCCTCCATCACTAAACAAAGGCATTATGTGATTTTTATTGTAGATGGTGGATCCATTTCATGTAGAAGAAGGATCAAACCTTCTTAAGGTTTTGTCAGTTCAAAGCCTTGGTTGAGAAAGAATATGGAATGAAGATCAGGGCCTTGTGAAGCGACAATGGTGGAGAGTATGTCTCTCAAGAGTTTAAGGAATTTTTTGCAGCAGAAGGAATTAAATGGGATTTGATGACACCTCATAACCAATAGTAGAATGGGGTGGCCGAGAGGAAGAATAAAACGATTGTGGGAGTAGCTTGAGTGATGTTTCATGACCAAGGCCTACCACTTCATTTGTGGGCCGAGGCATGCAACACAACATTTAATTGCAGAACAGAAGCCCACATCGCATGCTTGGGATGAAGACACCAGAGGAGGCTTTCTCCAGGAGGAGACCAGATGTGGGTCACTTCAGGATTTTTGGCTCATCGGTTTATTGCCATGTGACTAAGGATGCCCGGAAGAAGCTAGAGCCAACAACAGAGTTGGGGATACTTGTGGGGTACACTGATACTCCCCACAACTATCAGGTGTATTTGCCTACCAGTTAGAGGACATTGGTTCGCAGAGATCTTAAGTTCAATGAGCTGAAGGCCATGCAATTTTCCCTTGAGAGGGAGCTCAAGTTGCATGCGAAGGAGGAACTTTTGGTTCCTAAGGAGGAGGAGCCTCAAATTGATGTGGAGCAACTGCATGCTTAGGTTCCAGGAGTGGAGACATCCACTCATGTAGATTCTTCCAGAGATGGGAGGAAATGCTCAAGGGAAGCTGACATATTGTTGATGGATGCGAGAGAGAATGTGGGAGAGCCATCTTCTCAGTGCAGACAAAAGAGGTCACCTGAGCAGTACAATGGTTACATGACCCTTGTTGGGGAATGTATAGAGACCAAACCATCTTCCTTTGAGGAAGCAGTGTAGCAGCCAGGTTGGGTTGATGCTATGGTGTAGGAGTATGACTCCATCATTTGGAACAATGCTTGGGATGTGGTTGCAAGACTAGAGAACAAGTCAGTTGTGAGTTCCCTTTGGCTTTACAAGGTAAAGAAAGTTGCTGATGGTAGTGTGGAGAAACATAAGGCAAGGTTTTTTGCCTGTGGTTTCTCGCAGGTCGAGGGGATCGAATATGATGAGACTTTTGCTCCTGTATCAAGGAACTCATCTATCAGATCAATGTTGGCACTATCAACACAAATGGGTTGGAAGATCCATCAGATGGATGTGAAGACTGGATTCCTTAATGGCAAGATTGAGGAAGAGGTGTACATAGAGCAACCAGAAGGATTTGAGACCTTCGATTGTGAGTCACATGTGTGCCGACTCAAGACATCTTTGTACAGGTTGAAGCAAACAGCTCGTGCTTGGTATACCAATATCTACAACTACTTCACTGGGTTGGGCTTCACAAAGAGTGAAGTAGATGCGAACTTGTACCACATCATGGTGGAAGGTAAGCAGTTGATCATTGTTCTTTATGTTGATGATCTGATATTGACAGGTGATGATTAGTTGATCATCTCTTGCAAGGAGGACCTTCCAAGAGAGTTCAAGATGAAAGACATTGGTCTCATGCACTACTTTCTAGGCATGGAAGTGTGGCAGAAGGATGGGGAAGTGTTTGTGTCTCAAGGCAAGTATGCCAATGACAAACTCAAGAGATTCCACATGGAGAAGTGCAAGCCCATGAAGACTCCTCTAGTAGGTAATTGAAGGAAGGAGGATGCTACTTTAGGTGAGGTAGCAGAGGCTACTATGTATCGACAACTTGTGGATTCATTGATGTATTTAGTGAACACACAACTAGATTTGTGCTTTGCAATGAACCAACTAAGTCAAGCTATGGTTCAGCCTACCAAGCTGTTTTGGAAGGCAGCGAAGCATGTTTTGAGATACCTCAGAGGCACATCTCAGTATGGATTATGGTACAGATGATCAAAGGGAGTGAAGCTACAAGGCTTCATAGATGCAGATTGGCAGGGAGTCCATTAGATTGGAAGAGAACATTAGGAGGAATTTTCAACCTTGGTTCAGCTGCAGTTTCTTGGTATAGCAGGAAACAGAGGTCAGTTGCACCTAGCTCAGCAGAGGTTGAATACATGGCTGCAAGTCAGGCAGCATGTGAGGCCATTTGGATTAAGAAAATTATAGTTGGTTTGTTTGATCAGAGGATGGATCCAACTGTGATCTATTGTGATAATCAGAGTTGTATCAAACTCTCTGAGAATCTAGTATTTCATGACAGGTCCAAGCATATAGACATTCAGTATCATCATCTCAGAGACTGTGTGGCGAGGAGGATCATGTTGTTGCAGTATATTTCGACCGAGGAGCAAGATGCTGACATTTTGACTAAGGCATTGTCAAAGTGTAAATTCAAGTTCCACAGAGACATGATCGGGGTGACAAATAATAGCAACAAGAAATGCTAAAAATAACATTGCTATACATATCATTTTAGGATATATTCCAATTTTAATTAGTCCTTGAATTAAAATTCGAATTTGGTCTCAGCAGCTGTTTGAAAAATAATTAATTATTTCATCTTGAGTTAATTAGTTGGAGAAAATCAAACATGAAGTCTTTATGAAGACATGCAACAGTTATCCCTTTGATTTAGGAAGTTATCCCTTAATTAAGGAGATAAGGATGAGTTGTATTTGAGTTGTAATTAGTTAGCTCAGTTAACTGAGTTAAGTCTAGTTAAAATAGTTCCAAACAGTTTGTGGAACTAATTGTGAGTTCAGTCAGTTAATGCTTGCATGCATGCAACTAATGTTCTCGAGATAATTGAATATTCTCTCATAAATAACTCATGCATGTCAGTTTAGAGAAAGGCCCAATTGATATTAAAGGAAGGGATAGTGTACTATTAGTTGCTAGAATATTCCCATGTGAATATCTCTTGCATGCAGAAGGAATTCATTCCTTGAGGAATGCGCAGTTACTACATAGTTCAGAGTAGTGTGTGAGGTAATAATTACACAGGTGACAGCTTGAGGACCCAGGAGAAATTGCACAAGGAAATAGGAGGCTTGGAGGATTGAAGAAAGGCATACGTGTTGTCTATTCTGTCTCTGAGCATCAGTGAGGGATTGTACTGAGAGCTGGATAGCTTGAGAGCTAAAGCTTTGTGTAATCTTGAGATATTTCCACTTGTATGATAATACAAATAGCAGGGTTTTTAATTGAGGCTTTCCCCATAGTATTCTTTTGTGTTTCATGTGTGATTGAATCTTCTTCTTTGTTATATGTGTTCTGTTTGCTCAAAGTCGATTAAGGTTCTGCAAGTTTGATTGTAGAAGTAGATTAAGTATTTTACTTTAGTACATTGCATAATCAATTTAATCTACAATGAAATTTCTACATGGGAAAGTATACGTGAATCCTATGCAGAAGGGCCATGTACATACACTAGTATTGTGAAGAAAAATCATGTATAAAATCCGCACCATGGTAATTTGAGTATCAGGGGTACTTACCATGGTATTTTCCCATAGTAATGAGTGCAGCAATGACTATTTGATCTCGTCAAAGAATACCAATGACATCGCTAAGGGATTGGCCTAAGGTACTGGCTAAGGCTAAAGCTATACAAGGAGATGGAGATCAAAGGGTTAAGTGTGCAAGTATTGAGTTCTCTATGAATGATTTGATTTGAAACCGTTGTGCACCATGGAGTAAGGAGAACACTCAAATCTTAAAGATATGAAATATGTTGACATGTATGATTAATTGATTTACTTGCTGTAAATGTCTAATATTGATGAAACTGTGATACTATGATCTAAATGATTTATTTAGAAGTCTATAGTATTGATAGTCAAGGTTGCAGAAAATGAAATTGTGTTTACAACGAAAGTTTTTAAGATCTATATGCAGGTATGTTTTGGCATAGTTGTGAACATACACAAATCCACATATGAAGGGTTGTGTATATAGTCTGCGAAATATTTTTCAGTATGTGCAAATTTGTACGCAGGTGTTGTGAATGGTAAGCACGTACATACATTGATATTCCTTGTGGAAGTCATGTACACAAACCAGGGTTTGATCTATTGATTGATGCTTATAGATATGATGATTCATGTTTATAGTTGATGTTATCTGGTTTACTTGCTGTTGTCTGTCAATGATGTGTTTACCATGATTGCGGTGACTTGGTTGAATCGACCAATTTTAATGACATTGAAGTTTGATTGAGTGTATGATCTGTAATTGGTTTAGAAATCTGTGATTAATTGAGTTATCTATAGTTGGTGAAATGGTCCATGAATGGTTCAGTGATTAATGATTTAGTTTTCAATATTATGAGATTTGTACACATGTTATACAGAGAAAAACACATATATATGCGAGTATTATTCAATAGACTCGTGTACAGAATTTAATATTTGTTGTTTCCGGTTGGGTTTTGAATTTAGTGACTTGGTGCTTCAAAATATTAGTTGATTTGTAGTCTGACAATGTTTCAGATTCAATGCTTCAGTTTGTTTGGGTTTATGGTTTATATGGGTCCAATTTGAAAATTTGATGAAAGGTGGCCTACAAGTTGTGTGATGGTTGTTTGACAGGGGAAACTAATCTAAAACATTATGAAAAGTGGTTCCCAAGGAGATGAGGGTAGCAAAATTTAGAAAGGGGGTAGGAGTTCCCTCCTGGTAGGAGCCACAAATGAGTTCAGAGGGTTGTAGCTCCTTGATAGTGGGTACTGGAAAACGAGAGAAGATTATAGCCTTCTACATGTTGGTGCCTATGTACTGAAATTATCTTGCATCAATACAAATTTAATCTTTTTCTTTATATCATAAGAAAGAAGACAAAGACAAAAACAACGATTGTTTTCTCCCACATTGGGTTTCCACCTAAAATCCTCGTGTTCTATGTGTTTTTGTTGTGAATATTTTATGTTCTTTACTGCATACTGAAAGTAATTAATCTATTGATGCACTGATTGAAGATAATTGTCTGATAGAATACATAAAAATCATTAAACTATATATATGTTGGTTTCCTTCTCTGAAGTAGCGTACATACACAGGTTGCCTTAATACCAATAACATATATTTTTCAGAATATAAAATTTGAAGATTTAAATTTAAGATACTAATTCACCCCTCCCCCGCTCAGTATTTTTCCTAACAGTAGGGATCAAATTAGGTCCCTCAAAAGAAGCTTGATTGCTTAAAGGGAGATCCATCAAGATGAGAAATCAAGAGGGAGTATCTCCTATCTGACCACCTCTTTTAATGGAATTAACTTGGTATTTTGGAAAGTTAGAATGACAGAATATTTGCAGTCACTTGAAGCTGATGTGTGGGAAATCGTTGAAGGAGGCTATCAATATCCATTTGATCCAAGTGGATGTTGCTGGCCACCCGCCTATCCCACTTGGACCCCCACAACTGTCTCTTTCAGTTTTTTAGTTTCCTTAATTGTAGCACAATTTACTATTTTTGGCACTTTTTCTGGTCCTGAACTTTCAAAGTCTTTTTGAGGCCCTAAACAATGTTTTTTGGGAAAACGGGGGTCAACATCAGTTGGCCATTTGAAAGTTGTAGTCCTCAAATAGATCTTTCTAGTGAGGTATTGTGCACATCAAACAGAGATTGTATGCCAAAGTTATGACCCCTGGAAGTTGATGTACCAATTTACCCAAACGGGGCCCATAGTTTGGTGCTTCATCTCCTAGGGTTAGGTTTTTGGATGTTTAGGGTTTTCCATTATTTCTCAATAATAAATAGGCCTTCGAGCCTCATTATAACACATTTCAAAGGCATGTAGCAACCACATCTCTTCTCAGAGATAAGCTACCATTGCTCGAGCTAATTTATTTCCATTCTGTATGTAAGCATACTTCAGTATTTGATATTAATGAAATGAAGTGTTATTTCTATTGCATATCTATATTTATGGTTATATCTGTAATTTATTATGTTCCTGTTTAAATCCGGACCAGTGGTATCAAAGGGGTCTTCTCTTTCTCTGTTTTTCTTTGCACGTCCCCAATGTGGTCGGGATATAAGGAGTTAGGCCTCGATCTGGTTGAAACTTTGCAAGATCAGCCTTGCAAACCCTGACAATCTCCCATGGCGGATGGAATTAAAGATGAGAGTGCAGGAGATCTTATCAAAATCTTGCTTGAAGAAGCCCTCAAGTGACAAAGGAATGCGATGGTGGACAAGTTTTCCGAGATCCTTCAGTGACTACACAGGGGTGACACATCTACTTCCAACAACTACTATGGAAATGCCACACCTTTTAAGGTATAAGTTAACTTTGAAATCCCCATATTAGAGGGTCAGATAGATGCAGAAGCCGTAGATAAATAGTTAAATTGGCTAGAAGGGTATTTTTTTTTCATGATTTTTCTAGCCGGGAAAAGATTACTTTCCTTCTTCTCAAAGCTGCCCCCCATGTCAAGGATTGGTGGGAAACCTACTGCGAGCAGAAGGATGAAAGTACAACCTCACTGTTTCTGGAAACACCCACTTGGAATTCATTCTGAGATGCCATCAAGGAGAAGTACTACCCTGTCGGAAGCTATGAGGATAAATGCATAAAGTGGACCATGCTGTGGAAGGGAAGCGACCAAGACGTGCCAGAGTTTATGATCCGAATCAGATCCATAAACGACTGACAAAGAACCTTGACTCTATTGGGATGAGACAAATCTTTAAAGAATCCAAAACAACATCAAAAACATCTTGATCCAGTGGCCATGGCAACCGACGTGGAACGATGAGGACCTCGTTCAAAGCACACTGACCGAGGCCCGTGGAGACGGCGTAGGCGGCCAAAGTAGCCCCTAGGAAACCCGAATCGGGAAAAGGAGGTGGTTTTCGATTAGCGCTAATCGTGCATCACTGGGCAAATAAGGCCGAAATGGGGGAGCCTTAAGCCCTTGGTCACGTTGGGAGCCAGAGAACCGCGGGCAGAGAAACGAAAAGCACTAAAGTGCAAAGGTGGGACTCAGGCCCTAGAAATCGGTGGTTTTGATTGGGGTGCCCTTGAACGGTAAAAGGTTTTGGACAGGAGTGGAGTGATCCCATACACTGATCGACGCGTGGTGGTAGAGTAGAGAGAAAACCGTCGTTGATCGCGCGCTATCGGTTGAGCAAGTCAACCGCGCTTGATGTGCGTATGACGTCAGATCTTGAGGAGCCCAGATTGGATGGCTGAGATTGTGCCTGATAAAAAGAAACCACAATTTAAAGGGATTTGGAATCCGTTTGACCGCCACAGTGGAGAAAGAATGTATCCACAACATAACTGAAGAAATGAATCGATGAGCAGATTGGCGCTGTTCCGATAGGGACACATGGAACTTCCCGAGCGTTCATGCTGACGCCGAATAGGGAACTCCAAGCACAGCTGCAGAAGGATAATCGAAGCAAGTGGGAGAGGAATCAAATAGGAATAGGGATCGAATGGTTAAATCCATGAACAGAGACAGTCGAAGGAGGAGGATTTTGAGAGGAGTCCAAGCGACCAAGAGAGACAGTGAACAGTGAACCTTCAGAGGAGGACTGAACACATAGAATAGTAAAGCCAACCAGAGGAGACAAAGGGACGAGTTGACCATAGGCAGTGTCAAGCACCAGAGAGCTTGAAGATTCAAGCCTTTCCATAGAGGAATATGTCCGGGCTGAGCATCACATTGGCTCTTTCCACTATAGACCAAGGGTCACAGAGTTGGTAGGAAGAAAAAGAGTCTGTAAACTCTGAGTGGCTTGGGGAATCCAAGAAGCACCCTACCTAGCAAAATCTACTTCAGGAGAACTCACATTGAGTCCCTGTATTGTAATTTCTCTGCTGTAAAACACAATAAAACAAGGCCACCACTGAAGCTGGACCTTAGATGTAGCCTTGGAGAATAGGGTGAACTCCTTATTAAAAACTATTTGTATCTTTGTGTTGCTTACTATATTTCTCTGCTGTCTTTCCATTTAAATGTCTGTGTATTGGTAATCTGATCGATCCATTGCTTGAATAGCACAGAACACACACCAGCACATGACTCTGTAATACCTTTTGTTTAAAAAATCTTCAACTGAGGTCACTCATAGGGTGATTATCAGATCAAGTGGTATCAGAGCTCTAGGCTGTAAGGTTAGACAAGCTTGTGTTGGTTTAGCTGTGAATGCTCACTAGATTGTTGTGTGTGGAGCATGATTGTTCAGAGGTCTTTGTTTCAGCCGGATGTATACCCCAGGAAGTTTTGTACACCCCTCCA